>LTAE01001771.1:0-38373 GCA_001647135.1 Pontederia paniculata | reverse complement strand
TATATATATATATATATTATGGAATATGAAAAGTTAATCATGAAGAATAAAGTGGAAACTTAATTGAAACATAATTATAAATGTCATTTATGAGATATAATAGATAACTCATATATTTATTGATATGAAAAAAATAGAGAGATGAAAGAGAAAATAAAAAATTTAAAAAATTGACATAAAAAATAAATAGGAAGGTTGAAAGGAGAGGACTTCTTAGGATTGCCCAATGCATGAGCTTTATATATATATATATAAATTACACCAAAGTAAAGAGAAAAAGAAGAGGTTGGTATGGATCTAATACCAAATGCTGATTGCGTTTAATATTTAAGATGCAAATATAAAATATGGAGAGAGATTTATATTTTGTTATTGAATTAAATGTGCTATCAAAGATTCTAAAACAGTAAGATAATATGAATGTCTTGTTTAAAATTTAACACATAAATAATTAAAGAAGAAAATTAATTTTTAAAACGAGTAAAATCTAAAATTGAATTCAATATCTTCATATTAATAAAAAAACATATATTTATATATTTAATATTTAATAATGCTAATGATTTATAATCAAATAGGTACCGGTACGGAGAGGTTGATGGACTTTGGCGATCCAAGAACTATTAATTTCTCCATTGTGTTGAGTTTCTTGGTTGCGCTGGGCAGGTTGCAGCCGTTGCTTGGCGAAGACGAAGGTGATTGGATCGGAGAATTGAGGTCCGGCAGGCCGGCGATGCTGCAGTTGCCGGAATAGCAAGTGATGGGATCGTGCGGTTGGTTCAAGTGCCGGCGGACGAGGGGAAGAACATGCAGGAGCACAAGGAAGTTATGTAATATAGATAAATATGTATATATAATCCAAATTTGTCGACCGCTTTATCTTATATAGGAAAAAGAAAAACCCACATGGACTCAAACACTTGATTACTTTACATGATATATATATGGAGTCTTTTGTATTCTCTATATATATTTCATATTTTATATTTGCATATAATATTTGGAACCCAAATTTGTTAAAATCACTTTATCTTAAAAAACATGTATAATCATCATTACATGTCATTCATCGTTTGTTAGTAAGGAGCCTATTTTCCATAAGACAAAGAATAATTAATTAATGAATTGTTTTTTGGGTGATTCATAAAAGCATTTTTTTAATCGTATAATTTTAGTTGGTACCTGTAATTAAATATGGAAAACTGTAAGTGCACAAAGTAATCGTTTTTTATTTGTTTTAAAGTTATTATTATTTTCACAGGTAAATCGAATAGTTACCAGTACGCAAATCTTTCTTTTTCCCAAAAATTAACGGGAAAGTAAGTAATTAAATAATGTTAATGATTAAATAGTATTATTAACTTATTATACCATTATACTAAAAGTTAATTTCAAAAAGTACCTGTTAAAGTATATTATATATATTAATATCCGGAATCAAACAATGAAAATTCAATTTACATTTTGCCTAGAAAATTTGGATTAAAAGATTATAATAAAAGTATGTTTGAATACCTTCATATTATATGAAAAAAATTTATTTCAACGATTTATTCTTTATAATTAAAAAATTATCAAAATAGCTCTTTGAATATTAAAAATAGAGAGATATTACCAATAGAAATTAGGATATTTCCAATGAAAAAAATAATTTGGAATATTAAATTTTCTTTTCTTATTCGTCTTTTTTTATTTCTACGCGTGTCCTTCTATATTTGATGATGCGTGCAATATTTGAGCTTTTCATAGTATATATAATCGTCATATTTGAATTTGAGTCTAACCATTTAAATTTTATTTGATCTTATTTTAGAGTTTATATTTATGTTGAAAAATTTTAATTTATTAATTAATCCAAACGATAGTATGAATATATTTTAAAAAAATAATATATAAAGTTTTTTTTTCAAAAATATAATCGTATGGAAATTTTTAACTCATGTTTTATTTTTATTATGATCCAAACATGGCTTAAGGATTTGGTTGACAAAAAAGAAAAAAAGACCGAGGTTTAAAATTTTATAATGGAAGTAGCTTATAAAAAAATGACTTCCTTAATTTTTTTCGCAGTGGGATTTTATAAATTTTATCTATACAATTTTTTTTATAAAGCTAAAAATTCATAAAATAAAACAATACCATTTTAATTGTATTTTAAATGTATTTTATATAAATATTTTTGTTTTCTATCGAAATTTGTATTATTAAAAAATCAATGTCACTTATCTTTAAGTTTCATGGCTGAGTTTTTTTTAATTTCCATCCGGGAGTGTCAAAATTATTTTTTGTTCAAGAATATACAATCCTTTGTGGTTCATACAAATGGATAAAAGAATTTGACAAACATAGATGGGAAGGAGGAGGAGAGGAAAGAGGAAATGTGCAATTTGACTCAGCTATTGCAGAGGGAGAAAAACTGATCATTTTCTCAAGTTTACATGGGAGAGAAGATTGAGAGGAGGGAGGAGATTGTTGCAGATCAAAGAAGATTGAAACAAAAGAATAAAAGAAAAGAGAGTATTTGCAGGCTGTTGCATAATACGATTAAAGATCTTTCCTGTGAAATTTCGGTTTTCTATTTTCATCATCCAAACATCTATTTTAGAACAAAATTATGTTGAAGACAAAAATTCAATGAAATAAAGTTGGGTTCACTGCTGGCAATGTATAAGTAATGTGTCAGGCATTTTTTATTATCTTATTTATTATATAAATTAATTAATAATTAATGTACATTTTTTACTAAAATATCCTTGAATGAAATAATTATGTTTACAAATTTATATAAATTTAATTGAATTATTTAAACTTGAATCACAAACATATATTCTAAACTAAAAAAAATTATACATCAAACAAATAAATATATAAAATAAGTAATATATAATTTTCTAAAACTGATAAAATTAATAATAATTATTCTAAATATTTATTATATTTTAATAATTAGCAATAGATTATTTATTATTTATAATTTATGAATAATCTATTATAGTTAATTAATAATACTAATGTTAAAATTAGTATAAATAATAATAATTTATTTAATGATAATGATAAAAATAAAAATATCAGTATAGTAATTAATAATTATTATACTAATTGATAAAATATTATACTAATTTTATTTTATTATTTTTATCATCTATTTAAATAAAATTCTAAAGGACGAATGTGAAAAAAATTTATAGGAGATTGCCACTTGAGTGACAATCTGGATTGTCCTCTCTCCTATGAGCAATTCGATTTACCACTTCACAAGTAATCTGCATTGTCTGTCAATATAGATTATCTACAAAATTAAAATAAGTGAACAAGACAATGTGATGCACCCAAATAATCTAATATAACATTATCAATAATATGAAAAAATTATCTCTATAGAAACGCCCTTGAACTCATTTCAATGAAAAACATAACATCTAAACACGTTCTAATAATAAATGTTTGATTATAACCATCTAAAATAATGGATGTCACTGAATTATGCACACTTATATTTTCTCTTTATTTATCTAGCTTATTTATTGATAATCAGATTCAAATTTGATCACTTTCTATACTTCACAAGTAGCCGTAAGTTTCAGGCTCCATTTATCAATTTCACGAATAATTTCAACACCTTCGCAATCAAAATCCACTGTCTATTTTTTCTTCGGGGAGGAAGGGTGATCTAAGAATTGATACATTTTCTACCAATCAGGATAAAATTTCTGAAACTATTTTATTCGGAAAGAATTATAATTGATATTTTTAAAACTGAATTAATGGCCTTAGTACTTTTATTTTTTGTTTTTTTATATTGTGATCATAATATTTTTGTTCTTTATGTATGTATTATATCTATAATAATACTATTCAAATCGGTTGTCAATATTCAATCCATCCAGTTATCCATTTGTTAGTCCGTCAATAAAATTAGGTATTTAAAGATAAGTAATCATTATTGTGTAAATAATATATATCTTGTTTATTTTATCCTTAGAAGTAGAGTTCATTCAAAAATAAAAAAATAAAAAAAAAGTTGGCAGCAGAGTGGTGCCCACATCATTCCAGTAATATGCATTAGTTAACAAGAAAATAAAGAAGAATAAAATGTACAGTTTTTGTCAACTGTCGGAAAAGAAGCAAATAATGATGATCTCTTTCTTTCTCTCTCTCACTCACAGCTTATTGACTTCCTGGCCACAATTTTTTATTCTTTTCAGAATTATTAACATCAATGAAACTAATCCGGTCGAACATATACAAAAATTAAAATTTTCTTTAAATAATGTCTTTGGAAACGAAAAACTCTAAATATTAATAAATTAGTTAATCATCGAAATCAACATTGTTTTTATTTGCTCTCTATTTCCAACTTTCTTATATGCATTTCTTTAACACCATAAAAAAATAAAAACGACAAAAATACGGAATCAATAAAAATAAAAGAGACAAAATTATCATTAACAGGCAAAATCTATTCAGGACGTGGGAAGATCGTTGCACTTTTTTTTTCTTCTCATTTTTCTCTGTCTCTCTCTCTCTCTCTCTTTCTCCAATTGTCTTGTTCCTCCATTTATTGCTTGAAAGGAGACATCTTTCTGTGTAATTATGATTCTGCCAAACTACTTCCTCATCTAATTCCACCAAGGAATATATCAAGGTACAGAATTCTTCAATTCACTCCTCTCCCAAAAAAAAATTTCTTTTGCTCTTTCCTCATAATTGAATTTTCCTCTTCGGTTATTGTCTGTTTAAAAGATCATGAATCAAATTGATGTTCCTGTCAACAATTTGTATGTTTAATGCATTTTTTTTAATTAATGCACATCTTGGTTTTTGATCAGGGGGAGGAAGGAGAAGGTGTTGCCAAGGAGGAGCCTGCATATAAATGCAACCTGTTGCCTTTCTTGCTGTCAGAAGCAGATTGCAGTGAGAAAATTTTGGGGTTTGGTTGCAGATATTAAAGAAAAAGTTATGTAAATGTCTACCCAACAACAAAATCAGGACTCAGGTTGGCTGATCCCTCTCCTTTCTCTTCCTCCACATCTGTTTCTTCTTTCTGATTCCTGTCTGTTGCTGCCTGATTGATGCATTATCCTTTTGTGACCACTCATTGTTTTTTTTTGTCTATTGTTTCTGATCTGCACAATTTTCCCTTTTTGTCAGATCTAATGTTTTTTCTCTGACAGAGTCCAGTTCCGAGAATTTTGCATTGCCATGCGTTGCTTTTCAGTTTGATCTAGCCAATTGGTGATATCATGTTGTTGCATTTTGGACAAAAAGATTGACTCCATACGTATGTGTCTGGAAATCTAATAAAGGAGATCCTTTTGTTTGGAAGGACCTTATGACCTGTGGTGTTGCTGAGACCTTCAAATCGAAGTATCAAGCATAATTTTTTTCCCACAATGACTAATGGTTTCTGCACAGGAAAAATGAAGTTTCAGTGTTGAAACCCATACTCCAATGGGTGGAAAAGAAAGCCTTTCATGTTGTCCACCATCAAGAAGTCCATACTACTTGTTTCATCCGAAATGCATTCCAACATATGTGAGTTCATCATCATTGAACCGCATTCTAACATATGGCTTTAGGAAAAGAAAGGAACAAGATAACCAAAAAATTTCTTTGACAGTAACCTCAATTGATTTGATTGATATTTAATAGTGTCAACTTTTTTGCCATAAGGTAAGTTATCTTTTGAGACCTGATTCACAAGTCCTGAAGCTCATCATTTGTGATTGTATCTTCTTTTCTTTTTCATTATCTTTGAGAAAGTAGTTTGGTTTCATTAAATTTGATGGGCTAGACAACCCATCCTTCTGCCGGAAAACAGAATCAAAATAACTTCTTGAATGAAATTAAGAACATCTTTTCAAATCATAAAAAACACAAGTCATTTCCTATCAGATCACAAGAAATAATCTTTTCATATGCTTCACAGGTTCCTCCGATCCACAGGGAAGGCTTGAAAGATTACTGAGTCAACCGGGTAACGCGGTTTGTGCGGATTGCGGTTCTCCAGATCCGAAATGGGTGTATGTATTGGGTCCTAATTCTTCTAGCTTTTCAATATTCCTTGTATATTAAGAATTTTTATGCGTACAATTAGTTGCATTTGTGAAGAATACTAGATTGGATAACTTTCTCTTGCAAGGCAGATTTGAAATGATTATTTAATATCTAGTCCAATAAATGAATATTAATATCCTAAACGAACTAAAGTTGTTTGATTACAGCATTTGTTGTTTTCTTTCTTCATAGTTTTCTTTAAATTTGTACTTTGACATATGATATTTTTAGCTCCCTGTTCTTTTCTAGCACATGTAGTTAATTCCAGGCACAGAAGCACTTGTTAAGAAATAAACTTCTTGTTTAACTAAAGGGAAATCTATTCAAGTATGTAATATTTTTTGAGTTAACTGCTATGGAACATACTACTTATTAGCCAACTTAACTAGTAAGATGACCCCCAAAGTATTGACCCTTATATTTCCATGTTTTTTGTTACTCTCCATGCTGAATTAGCAAATCAAATTGTATGCAACAAGGATTAATATTTGTCATTTAAAAAGAAAAGGATTAGTATTTGACCAGCATGCACAATGCTGGCATGTGTTGGGTAGCATACAGGTGCAACATGGCACACTGGTCTATGCCAGCAGAACAGTGACAATGTGCCAGTTTGGCATGGTCCATGAGGGTTTAAGAATAACACCCCCTTTTAATCGTATCATCTGGCAGTGTGATCCTTGGATTACAATGCCTTTTAACGTTTTATAGACTGCATATTAAAACCGTACAATATATCAAAATCCAGTACATCCTCATTAGAATTGCTTTTATTCCTAGCATAATACTTGGATAAATGTACATGCGTGTGGTATAATCAAGAAATTGCATATTCAATAGGTTAAATGCCAAAAGAATTAACGGATGCATTTTCAGCTTGAGGGTTGTTTGTTCGAAAACATGAGTAGTTTGGTCTAATGAGGATTTAGGACCCAAACTTTCTGATAGGTGAATCTAGACTCTAATTGAAATATTTCGTAGAAACTTTTTGCTCCATGATGAAATAACATCATGCTAATGAGGAAAGAATGATATATTAATCAAGCAGTATTTTTTTTCAATTAATATTCAAAACTTCAATGTTTAGGAAAATCTAAGTTCTAAAACTAAATCCAACTTCTCCTCTAAGAAAGGAAAAACTAAATCCAAGTTCCAAATTCTATCATATCCATCACCAATTTATGATGGAAAAGTTTCTCAGTTAGAACCAAGTTCTTAATTCTGCATTAACCTTGTGCAAAACACATGCACATTGGATTTGTTGAACGGCTGGATAAAATTCTCACTACTGGAAGTGCGATTTCAGTCACTGGAGATGTGTTAAGACCTAGGAAAATTAGATCTTAATGCAGGATGATAGAAAAATAATAAAATTCTTTCATGGCTGTTATCTAATACTTTACTTATAGAAACCATGTAAAAGGAAATTTGGTGCTAAAGCTCATTTCAAATTATAATTTTATTGTTTTTCTATCATCCTATAGCTAATGGAAAATATCTTTCATTAGATCATTGAGTCTTGGAGCATTTATTTGTATCAAGTGTTCAGGAGTTCATAGAAGTCTCGGAGTTCATATCTCTAAGGTATGACTTTTAACCACCTTTTTGGAGCTCTCCTTTTTTTCCTCTTTTGTCTTATTTTTTGGCTTACTCCACTTTGATGCTAGTTAAACGATATGAATTGTTTGTAAAATGTGAAATGAAGATCAAGCTGGCTTTTAGGACATGAGAAACTATATTGATAGCTAACTGCTACTAGTAAAAGGATCTAGACAAGCATTAAGTAAAACTCATCTACAATCTTCAGAACTATTTTCAATTTATTAGAGGGATAGATGTCAAGCATGAGCAATTTTAGAAAAAAATGGTACTTCATGATCCGTCTAGGTATGTTGTACTGGGATAGTAACCTGTGTTGATTTGAATTTACATTTACTAGGTGGCTGGAATTCTCCTTCTGATTTGACTTTAACATAATAAAAAAAATGAAAAAAATGCTATTTATGTATAGTTCAATCAACATAAGAAGTAATAGAAGATAGCAATGTTGAAAGAGAAGGTAAGAAAAATGTATAAATATGACCACAAATTGATCGACTAGATCCTTAACTATCACAAGTAAAACTGGAAAAGGGTCCAATAACAACATCAAAATTTGGGCTGGGGCTTATTATCTTATTTTATGCAGTAGAGTGTATTTATGAACATATCTTGTCCAGGTCTTATCAGTGAAGCTAGATGAGTGGACAGATGAACAAGTTGATTCCCTATACGATGGAGGTGGGAATACTGCAGTAAATACGAGGTATGAAGCCTTTGTGCCTGAGAGTATCAGAAAGCCAAAACCAGATGCATCTGCTGAGGATCGTGCTGAGTTTATTCGGTACATCATCATTTGCTGCACTGCAATGAGTTAAAGATTTACCCTGTAATAGCTTAGAACTAATTCCATCAATTTTGTGAGTTTTCAGGAGAAAATATGAGCTGCAACAGTTTGTAAGCCCCAGTGCACAAGAAAGTGCTAATGGCGCTATAGTTCCTATTAGCCTAAGCACATTTTTGCAGGGCAGTATGCCCAGCTGCAAACACTTTGAGAAACAGCACACTGGTCATCGTCATGGACTTGGACATGCATTCCGCAACAGTTGGAGAAGAAAGGCCGAGGCTGAAAATAAGGCAGCAGCAAAGAAAACGGTATGGCATACTTGAACTCATCTTTCATACTTGGCATGGATACTTCATATCAGACTGAATATTTAACATCACTGACTATTGAAAGAATATTTCTATAGATGGGAATGGTTGAGTTTATCGGATTAATCAAGGTCAACATAATAAGAGGCACGAACTTAGCTATTCGAGACATGATTACTAGTGATCCATATGTCATCCTGAACTTGGGCCATCAGGCAAGAAATAACTTCGCAAATATCATTCTCCTGTCATTGGATCTTTGCTCATGCATGATTTCCATTTGAGTTTTATCTTTACTAATGCAGACAATGAAAACACGGGTGATTAAGAGCAATCTTAATCCTGTGTGGAATGAACGGCTGATGCTGTCCATCCCCGACCCAGTCCCACCTCTAAAGCTGGTAAGTTCGCAATAAATAGAATAGGAAATTACTCCTCTAATGCAGTGCAGTAAATATTTCAGACATTATATTCACATATGCAAAGCAAGTATCCTTTAAGAATTCATCAGGTAGATATCGTCATTAGGATTCTTTAAAATGAGAATCACTTGGTTGGTCCATCCAGTGATGGATAATCCAAGTTTTTAAGTGGTCACAAAAAGAAGGATATCTCAGCAATCTAAGAAGACATCTACTTCCCCTAACCCATGTATAATGTCTTCTTTTTTACAGTACTTTACAAGCATATTTCATACAGGACATTTGATTTTAACTATGAGCATTTTTGGAGCATTATACATGCAGCTTCAATTCGAAGCAGAAGCTTCACTTGTCATAACACATGCACTCATCGGTAATCATTCTATTGACATGCATACTAAAACCTTTCTTAAAGTTTCCCTTGAATGCTATGATAGAACTTGAGACAACAAGATCATAAGATTGTTAACAAATGGTACACGAGAACAAATCTTAAACATGTTTTTCTGAAACCAAAGATGTGCTGGTACCATCATAGCTAGATTCTCTAGACAAGCTTTGCAACCAGAAGGTCTCTCCATTGTATTCCAGAAGCCAAATGGTACTCTTATTTTGCCATATTATTCTTTCTGCACATATTTTTTGCAGCTAGTGTATGACAAGGACACCTTCACAACGGATGACCGCATGGGCGAGGCTGAGATAGACATCCAGCCTTTGGTTGCAGCAGCCAAAGCATATGAAAACTCTGGCATCTCTGAACCCATGCAGCTTGGCAAATGGCTGGCTACTGATGACAACACACTGGTAAAAGACAGCATAATTTCACTTGTTGATGGCAAGGTAAAGCAGGAAATCACGCTTAGACTTCAAAATGTAGAACGAGGCGAGCTGGAGATCGAACTCGAATGTGTTCCCCTCAGTCAATGAAAATAGAAGAGCAACAAAATTGTAGCATAACTTTTCTCTCTCTTAATTTTGCACCACATGCTTGGGACTGTCGCCCCTTTTTTCCACTGTATTCTTAACGTGATTGTACAATTTGATAGATCCTCTTAGTTTATCATTTTCTTCATGAATAAGCAACATTTCTTAATAGAGTGATTGGAAATTTGTTGTGGTATCAAGAAAGGTACTTGATAATTTTGCTTCATTCCGACTTTAATTTTACAGATGCCAAAAAAAAAAAAAAAAGGAATCAATCACAAGTTCATCATTCGGGCTCAAAATTATTATCACGGTACTATAACTATTAAAGACAGCAATGATGAGAAGCACTCGTCTGAATTAGGAAGAGAGCATAACAAAGAAAAATGGGTCTGTGGGGACAAGATCAAAAGTGAACCATGCGCCCAGGACGAAGCTGAGTATGATCACATGATGACCCTCCAAAACTTTTCACGACCTTGCAGAGCAAAATGACAGACATCAAAGGAGAAAATAATGGTGTCTTTTTTATTGTTGTTGTTGCATAGTGCAATGCAGAATAGTAATCACTTTTCTTTACTAGATACTCAGGTCTATTGGTCACCTCATACCTCCTCCCTCCCATGTCTAACCCAATATTCCCCTGGAACACCTTCAAGCTAAATGATATGTGAAACAGTAGATAGGACAAACTCCAATGTGATCGTTCCAGTGAGGCAACACCATTGTTGAATGTATTCAGCCTTTTCTGATCATATCAGCTAACACAACTTCAAACAGTCACCTTTATTGCGAGAACGGGAGTAAAAAATGGACATCGGTAGATGTCCATATCTGTATAATGCTCTTCCATTCCAAGTGCCTAATAAAAGGAGCACCTGAAAGGAGAGCAATAAGATAACCAGAATACAAGCTAACGGAATTATACGAATTATGCTCAATATTTGCCTCACTTTCCTGTGGGCTATTTGGCTACAAGCTGCTACGTGGATAATACTCTACATCCTGCTAAGGGCTCTATATAGGGAATTGGGGTGCATTTGTAATTGGCTCATTCTGTCTCTTTCTTTGTAACCTGATTTCCTCATACCAATGACAGAATCTTTGATGCCTACCACCTTGCTAGTCATCTTTTAAAATAATTGCAGGCAGGAACTAATAATCCTGAGAAAACAGATCCATGTCTCAGTCAGTGTACTACTGAGCTTGAAATCTGATGTCCAGGAAACAAGAAAATCTTTTTGTAGAAATCCAAGAAGGAAATAACAAATATGGATTAACTTTTTAAGTGTAAAAAAAATAACAAAGGGAATCAATCATTTGCAGAACATGGAACAACACCAAATTATCTGAACTCAGACAAATTTAATACAGAGCATAGATAAACTGAAACGATGAATCACAACCTGTACAGAGGGAACCAGTTCTGCTCTAAGGATGGGTAACAATTTGCGTGCACATTGAAACTAAGAAAAAAAAACAATTTCTGGATGTGTCTATGACAGAAAGAAAAAAGAAAAACAGTTTGCACCTTATAACCAAAGCCATTTCCATGTAATGAACTACTTCCACATTTTAATCAGAGCTAAGATTATAATCAGATTCCATTTTAAAGAAAACCTAGGAGCAAAAAAGTTGAAAATTTCGCATGCTCCTAATGCATAGGAAGATTTCCGAGCAAACAGCGCGTGAAAATAGCACAAGGCTCAAAGTGAAGCTCTCACTGTAAAACTCCTTTTCTTTTCTTATCTCCCAACTCCTTCCTCCTCTTTCAACAAAAGAGACCACAAGATTGCATTGAACCTGCTGGTTAGCTCAAATTACCATAATTCAGTTTCTTTCTAATATCATATCCATAGAGATGAGCACTACCTGGACAGATGGAAAGGGAAATCAAATATGATGTTCAACTTCTTCTCTGAATCCCAGCAAAACTGGAAAACTTCCAACATATGCTAAAGCAATAAGGTTTGAAACTAAGGCAGTGAGTTAGTAAGCAAGATTCATTCATTTTATACAACTAAAATTGCAATTTTGGGGGTCATCCAATAACTAACTTGAGTACTTGAAGAACTGAATTAGAATTTCCTACAGGAAGTAAAGGAACTACCAACTATGATAGTTCACGTAGATCGGGTTTTCTGCACCCATATCTTCAGTGACAATTTTGCTAAAAGCTGCTTGATCTGTCGAGTTATGAAAAGCTCACCAAATGATTCCCTAGAAAGCAGCATATGTTTTTTCTTCCTTCTCAAAGTTCTGAACAAAGTACTTCTCATTTCATCCCAAAGACCCTAAAACTCAAATATTTGATATTAGTTCATATATTCATAATCATCTTCCAGACTTTTAAACAATCGTCAACCTGAGATCGTTAAATATGTCATCATTCTTAGTCCTCCCCTCATAAACCTTTCATTCTTCCGGATCTGTCAGCAGAATTGTCATCCTCTGCACCCTTTGTCTACATTATCTGAACCATCAATCGGACTTTGCATACAGGCAAGAAGGGCACCAATCACCTTCACTATCACAAGGGCACAATGCCCAAATCAAGTTTGAGATGATGGAAGGTACAAATTGTCAGAACCAAAGTAAAACACGGAGAGAAACATTGCAAAAACCCTTCATTCAATCGCGGATCTGATACATAGGCCACAATTCGGTATAACATAAACACAATCTTCTTAATCTCCGAATATAACAATGGAATTAAGAGGCCAGTGTTGAAATATATATATGAACTCAAAACCAAGAAATGCATTCAGTATCCGGCAAGTTGGAGGGAAGCAAATCATGCTTCATATATTCACATTAGCAAATCCGATATGTTTCAGTACAGACATACAAGCATATATTACATACACTATTTTCCTCCGCGGTCAATAGCATACAAGTCTGGAAGAAACAGTTGTTCTTTTCCCAGAATCAGAGCTCAAAGCATCCCATAAAGACCCAATCTTGGCTTACAGACGTCAACACCAAGAGGACTAATAAATTCCCAATTGCATCTCAATCAAATATCATCCCCAATCAAGAAACCAAGCAAACCAATCCAAACCCATCAGAAAGAAAGGAAAAGAAGATTTTTTTTTGTTTTTGTTTTCTGGAATGCTGCGCGCATTCCATCTCTTCTAAGTTGTTGATATGTTCTCTCCTAAATAGAAATGTCAATTAGATAGCTTTCCTCTGATTTGCGTTCAGTAGCAGCAGTTAGAACACCGTACCAATCCGTTCTCATTGCACTCCTCGCACCGCCGCATGCGCCCCTCGTCTTCGGCGAAGACCTTCCTACTGCCGCTGCAGGCAGGGCAGGGGACGAATCGCACGCCTCCGCAGCCGCTGCAGACGAAGGCAGGGTCCTGTCCCGCGACGCCTTGGAGGGCCCGTCCAAGCTCGCCGGCCTCGTGCATCTGCCGGATCTCCTCGGCGCCCCCAAGCCAACGGGACCCGACGAAGACCTGAGGGAGGGCGAAGGGTCGGTGCCCACGGGCGAGTAGCGCCTGGAGCTCGCGGCGGAAGGCGGCGTCCATGGAGACGTCGCGCTCGTCGACGGCGACGCGGAAGCCCCGGAGGATGGCCCTGACGGCGCAGCAGTCTTCGAAGGTGCGGCGGACGCCACGGAGGGAGGTGGAGTACAGGACGACGCGGGAGAGCTTGGGAGAGGGCTCATCGGAGAAGCGGCTGCGGCGGATGGGTTTGCCGGAGTGGCGGGACTGGTGGTGGTAGGTGAAGGACCGGGGGAGGGAGAACGGCTTCTTCGCGACCGACTCGAAGGACGGTATGCTGCCGTCAGCCATGCTTGCCGCCGGCGATCGGTGGTCAAATAAAAATCCCTCCTTTGGAATACTCACGAATTGGGAGGTGATGGCCGCCGCCGGCGCTCGCGGAGATGGGAAAGAAAAGAAAAATCTCGTCTTTTAGAAGACGGAGGAGGAAGAAAGGAAGGAAGGAAGGAAGAAGGGAGACGTGAAAGGAGGAGATGGGGAAAAAGGTGGAGTTTTTATTTGTTCTTGAGATGGAGAAAATAAAGAAGGGGGCAAAAATAATTGATCTTTGTTGTGGGTGAAAAGGGCAAGAAGATGATGATGGTGAAGAAGGGGGGTAAAGGAAGGAGAAAGGAAGGGGGATTTTGTTGTGGGGTACTTAGAAATTTTTTGTTTGATCAACTTCTTTAATTTTAATTTTTCGTTTTGTTTTGGTAGTTTATTGTTTGTAAAGAGGGGAAATTTGTTTTCTTGTTGCTTTCTCTTTCTTTTTCTGTTTTGCATTTTTTATTGATTATTTAATTTATTTTAGTTTAGTTTTTTCAGTTGCATTCTTTATTTTATTTCCTCCTTGTTAGTTTGAGATTGGGCAACATGAATATAAAATTATAAATTTAATATTCTTTTTTACAATATATTAGTGAAGTCCACATGTAGATTCCCTGTCATTTTATTTTTTAGTATCATTTTATAATTAAATAACATTAATTTTTTTTAATTAGTATTATTTTATATTCGTTTTCTTTTGCTTCATTAAATCTTTGCTTAGTTTTTTTTTCTCTTAAAACATTACATGAAATAAGGCAAATTTTCTTTTATCTTTTTTTCCTCAAGGAAGATAACAGGGTCGAAATAATGAGATATTAGTGATATTCATTCTTATCTATTCATTTATATTTTGTGGATCAAAGAGTGTTAATAAGGAATCAATAAATGAAGGGATAAAATTTAAAAAAAAAGTTTACCTTGTCCATGGACCAAAATTAGATGTTGATGGCTTGCAAGTTAATCCACCCATGGGTTTTGTAAGGTAGTGGAAATGCATGAGGAGCTGTACCCAACCGTGTATTTGCTCCACAAAAACAAATTGGTTGCTTAATAGGAAAGGTCCAGTCAAGACGAATTAAAAACGTGTAATGGTCATTTCTTTGATACAAGGAAAGATACAACCATAAAAAGGAAAAAAAAAGAAAAAATAAATAAATTATTAGTCTTAAATAATGACTATTCAAGGTCAAAATTAAAGCTTCTCTTCTATTATGTAAAATAAAATATTTATCAAATTGGATTTTTATTTTATTTTCGAGACTAAATCCAAATATTCTTGAAATTCGGATAATCGAGAATAATGTAAATGTCTTAAATTATGAAAAAGTAGAAGACTGTTTCTTCTTAGTATGTTAATGCATTATTCTATAAAAGTGTATGAGCATTTTATTTGAAGACTGCTTTTTGTCTTATTTTTCAAGTTTGATATATAATATTGTGTTGACATCGTTAATAAATAAAGTAGAATAATGGGAGAAATAATACAACTTTGGATTTGTGTAACAGCTATCTTATTTCTCATTAAAAGAGCCCACATGCCGAAATAATTCTGAGAAATAAATGAATAAATAGATAAATAAATAAAAGGTGTTGAGAAAGCACTATACAACCAGAATTCTAACATCTTATCTAATCTTGATGGAGACAAAAATGAAAAGAGAACCAGAGAAGCAGCAAATTGATTTGACTGCTCATGCAAGATTGGGTCCAGATAAAAAAAAAAGTGAAGTTTGCTGGAGAGGGTCCCTGATGGCAGGCAACAATTGATTTGGAAATTTAAAATTTTTAAAAAAATTACAAAGTAAAAATGAAAGGGGTTTCAAATTTCTTTTTAACAATATGAGTTTCAGAATTTGATTATTTGAAGTCTCTATTCTAAATTTCAATTTGTGATATTAGAATATTTCTCTCTTTAGCTTTGAAGCAAAAGTTCAACTTCCTCTTTACCTTCATGTCAAAACTTTTCTTTTATTCTTTGTTTGGTTGCCAAGATTTTATCAATAAACTATGATCAACATTATTTAATATTTGTGAGGAAGAAAGAAATTTAAGAGAGTAATGAAAAGGATGGTGGACATGGAGGAATGTATATACCATGAGCAGGGATCAAGAAAGGGACATTTTCTTTCTATTTTTTTTATAATTGTTTTCTTTCCTGAAGACTTCCATGATGTGAGCAATTAAAATTTATGAAATAGGTGTATTTAACAGAAAACAAATAATCTATCTTTTACTTGGTCAAATTAGTTGCAGGGTGCAAAATAACTTTAACTAATTTTTAACTGGCAATTAGTTACTATACTTATTAGTCAATATCATCTTAGTATGTTCTAATGCTATAAGGATAAAGGGGTTTATATTTCTTTGTAAGACACATTTATATTTGAGATAAGCATTTAAAGCTTAAACTAGTTGGTAATTGAAATTATTTCTCAATAATCATTGATTGGGAATAATATGTATTTCTTTTCATGACAGACTTTTTGTTCAGTCAAATACATTTTGATCTCAGATATTTTTTTCTGTGTTAGTCATTTTGTCCAAAATATTATTAGTAGTCAATGCAATTCAATATGAAGAATATAAATATTTGTGTTTGAGAGAAAGCACAATGCTACCCACAAACTGCTCTCACCAAAGTTTCCTGTGAGAGGGAGAGAGCTGTGTTTGCCCAACTGTTGCCTTAAACACATTTCTATATTGAGACTTCTCCATTTCATAGTTCAAAAAACCAACTAATAACTGTTATTTTAATAATTCCTTAAGCATAATTAAATACCGACAATTTCTTCTTATCCAATAAATAAATGAATTCTCATCCCCAAGCACTCCATATAAAGTATATACAAGAAAATATTAAATATGCAATAAATGTTATATTAAGGGAATATATATGGTAATCTTAGAGGATGTTTTTGGTTCAATAAGGATTGCAAATATTCTAATGATAATACTGGAATTATCATATCTAGTTTACTTGAAATTGGCAATCTGAAATTATAAGCAATATAATGTAAAATATTCCCAAATATCTAAATTAACAAAACAAGTAATAATCAATTTCTTTCCTAAAATATCCCTAAATCCATCCTAACATCTCGAAGTAAAAATAAGGCTCTATTTGGCATGTATTAGCGGTTAATAGCGAATAGTGATTAGCGACTAGAGATTAGCGATTAGCGGTAGCGAGTGAATTATTAAATTTAATAAAAGTGTTTGGCAAATGCAGCGTTTGAACAAATCAATAAATACAAAATTACTAAAAAGGATACAGACAATTTTTTAATAAATTGCATTAATATATGTGTTAATAACACATTTTTATTTTAAATATTTTAATATTAATAAATAATAATAAAATAAATAGCTGACCAAATAATTTATAAGTTAATAAAATAATAATAAATAATAAAGTGATCATGTAATATAAAATAATAAGTGTCTCATACAAGTATTAACTAATGTTAAAATATTTTGAGGGTATATCTGAAAATAAATTTTAATAAGCTTATCGCTACCCTAGATGTTGGTCTGTCAAGCGTCTCAAAACGTTGAGTTCCAATCGCTTATCGCTATTATTAATTGTGCTTACCAAACACCTTAACTAGCGTATTGATTTGGTCAACACACTACACGCTACTGTAGACGCTAATTTAAATGTGTGCCAAACATGACCTAAATATAATACAAATGTACCAAGCCCATGCTAAAACGCATATTTTGTTACATGAATGTTAATAACAATATATAAACATATTTTTTCCAGTTACATGTGTAAAGATATTTAAAAATGGAAAAATGAGCGTTTTATATAAGTTTAATATAGTTTGTATAGCGCAATGTAGAGTAAACTTATTTTATTTTCAAAATAGGATTATAAATGTTTATTATGTTTTGAATGTATATATACATTAAACTCTTGCTACATGTTAAAAAAATTCTTTTTAAGTGTATTGAGAGCATTGTTACTTTTATTACATAAATATTTGTAACGTGATGAAAGGAAATTCACAATGAGTAATGATACTGCGCCATCCCTCAGAACAGCCAGAGAGTCCTTGAGATCTATGTCCAATTGAAAAAGATGGAAGTAGATTTAATTATAAGTTGTCATAATGGAGAAGAATAATTGATCAAAATATTTCCAACTATTTCACCAAGAGTATCTTATCAAGATATTAATTATCTTATCATTTATTTTACAATTTCATCGGAATGAAATTTCTTATAATTTTATTTCGTAATTTTTTTATGGTCTTTATAAGATATTTCAAAAAATATTTTTGGCATTAACATATGTAACAGCTGCCAGTCATGTTGCTGACATCTGATGAAAAAACAAAAAAGAAAGGACTATGATATCTTAGTTCTTATGCAAACCAGGTGTCTGTAGTTTTCAATCTTTCCAGTGTGCTGTTATAATGAGTTTCTAAGCAGCATCAAAAGAACTACTCACCTGATGGGAACAAAAAATAAGTTTATTCCCTGTTGAACTCAGCAAGAATGAAACCCACCATATAAGATGGTAAAAGCTTGATGGGGCCTGAATTGCCATAATTTAATAATAGACATAGCTCATGAAACATGTGAAAATATAAAAGGGGACCTTTGATCACATAAACCTCTATCTGATAATACAATTTGCTACATCTCTTTAGTTTGAGCCAAAGGAAATTACAAGCAAAGAGACTTTGCTTCTAAACAGCAAATTCACCTACCTCCAAACTAAGGGAACATAGACATAATACTGCGATCTAGAACCCCATTAAAGAAGCCAAACGTGATAGATAAAAGAAAACACAAAAAAAAAGGAGTTTTCATTGCTCCTTCCAAATTCTGCCAGTTACCCTCAGTTTTAGTTCCTTGCGATCCCCTCCGGAGAAAAATAGGGCCATATTCCGCTGGATAATAAGACCATCATAGCTGTCCCTCACCTTCCGATGACTGTCTCTTATGCTTCGTGGTACTCCTTGCCAGATTATCTTTCTTCCATTGCCTCCAACCTCAAGACTGTAACTGTAGTTTTTAGCTTCAGTGTCATCCCCCATGAATCGCAGAAATGCTATGTACACTGGAGCCACACCCAGCTGAAACGCCTCAAAATGCAGGCAGAAATACTGTCCAAAGCAACTGAAGACCTGATAGAATACACATAATTCAGGAACCAAGATCAATCATAAGAGCATCAATGAGAAATACATCAGAAATAACCTCGACTGGAAGTAGAAGCATAAAAATGATGGTTTGTCCTCAACAGTCAACATTAGCTGAAGTTATATAAAGAAGAACGACGATAATCAATATCAAGGAAACTCATGCATAAAGAATGCACTTCGGTAGAACAATATTGTCAACATAGACCTAAGTTGGGTTTATCAGATATTGAGAAACCATCACAAGTACAGTTCAAAGGTCTGAATCCACCAATTGAATTTCTCAATAATGGAATGCCAACTACAAGGGATAAAACCCAATAGAAAACTGAAAAAAGATGATGCATCCTATGAGAAACTATTACTTTCTCAAATCCATGAGATCTATTTCAGTCTAGCACATCCTTTTCAGCTGTGAATATACTTTAGTGCTTGAAGTTATTTTGTCAATCACATCGCAAAAGTTTCCCCCTTGGAAAAAAATGGAAAATACAAAATAGAGACAGTCGATCAACATATCATACTCTGTAGCTTTGCTAAGAAGCATAGTAAAACAGATTGTGTAACTAAAATGACACACATGGCAATGTGATGTCTCTTTATGTATGCAAAAATGGATCAAACACACAAATCTCTCTGTAAGCTTTTCTAAGTTGACTAGGACATGACAGTTATTCTAGACAAACCGTGATAGATTGACCACTAAGCATACTACAAAAGCTCATTTTATTCATGAAATTCATTCCCGTTGTGCTAGAATGTCCAAAGTAGATGTGCTACATAGTTTTTTCTACACCTACAGATAAGAACAAGTTCACAAGATACTAACTAGGGCTACTTCAAAGTATCCTTCTACGAACAATTGCCTACACATGTCAATCATGAGTTTCAGATAAGGGCCAAGTAATCCTACAATGCCACCATCTATGTGCATAATTAACTAACATTTTACTTTGATATCCAGTGGTATGCCAAAGGATTACAAAACAAAATGAGCACCAAATTTACTCAGAAGATGAATTGAATCAAGTTGGCATTTGAATATTAAGAATGCAAAAATTAGAAGACAAAGAAAATACTAGTTCATTCTAGAGCCTAAAACCTGAAAATAAGGTAGTAGAGATTTAAAATGAATTGTTGCTTAAAGTAGAAAATACTTGGAAAGAAATAGTTTGGATCAATGTTGTTAAACTCTAGAGTCAACTCTTTAAACTCTCTTACGAGTTTAAGAGTTGAAGTAAAGAAAATGAGTCAAATTAGTACAAAATCTTATGCGACTAAAAAGAATGTGTGTAAAAATCCTATAAACTTTTAGGGGGCGTTTGGTATGAGGTAATCCAGATAGATTACCGGTTATTTAATTTAAAATTTCCAGGGCCCACTATATTACCACGTTTGGCTGCAACAGATTACCGGTGATTTTTACTTCTCTGGTAATCTAAATTACCACCTCACTGGTAATGAAGATAGCACATATGGGAGGTGTCTTTCTAGATTACCAGCAAGATGACATGCATTTTGACAAAATTATTCCTTCAACCGAACTTTAAAAATATTTATATTTTATTACAAAATAATAGTGTTCAATATAATCTTCTAATTTTTTTAATTATTTTACAAATTAAATTACCACCTCACTGGTAATGAAGATAGCACATATGGGAGGTGTCTTTCTAGATTACCAGCAAGATGACATGCATTTTGACAAAATTATTCCTTCAACCGAACTTTAAAAATATTTATATTTTATTACAAAATAATAGTGTTCAATATAATCTTCTAATTTTTTTAATTATTTTACAAATAATTAATAATATAAACTCATATTTTGACCTAACTCACTTTTTTTATTTTTTGTTTATATTTATTTTAATTCAATGATTTTGGAGGGTATTTTAGTAATTTTTTTATTTCATAATTTAAATTATAATTTGTGTTTTTGCTACTTACCAAACGCTATATATAATATTACCGGTAATTTATAAAGTGGTAATCTATTTTAGTGGTGATCTAAATTACCGGTTAAAAAAAATTGGGAATGCGCCAAACGGCTCCTTAGAGTTTACATGAGTTTGTACGATTCTATAAGAACGCATACAACTCTTCAATTTATATAAGAAATAAGTTCATAAACTATTAAAGATTTTCGTACTAATCTATTAATGGTTAAGAATGAAGTCTACAAATAATATATTTAAATTTTATTGCAGTGAGTGCATAGTTATCTTTTGTTTTCTTTCCTTAATAAGTTGGAATTATTCGCTAGGTAGTACTTAGTAATAGTACTTATATTTGTTACTATATATTTTGTCATATTAGTGAAATATATTAATTGTTATGATATTAATGGATCTTAAATAGGTGTACAATTTTGTCTTGTTGATGTATATCAACTATTTTACAAATAAATTTACTTGGTACATAAACTCTACGACTTTA
The DNA here is from genome assembly GCA_001647135.1 of Pontederia paniculata. NCBI lineage: Eukaryota > Viridiplantae > Streptophyta > Magnoliopsida > Commelinales > Pontederiaceae > Pontederia > Pontederia paniculata. Next base: position 16,863 of record LTAE01001771.1, on the reverse strand, counting down.
TGATACAATTTTAGGGGAGGAAAATGAGTGTTTAAACTCTCAAACTTAACAACCTTGATTTGGATACTTAGAAAAAGAAAGTAAAAATGGCATGGACTACTTTGCTATCCCGTTGATAAGATACCACTTTGTATTAGTTAACAATATAGTGGGCTGATTAAGAAAGTGGGTAGTTATAACTTATATGTTCGATTAGTCAGTAGTAATGTTTCAGTTGTAGTAACTAACTCTTCATGTTATAGATACATAAATGAGTTCTATCTTTCTTTTCAGCCTTTGAGAAATTTATTATCAACTTTGTAATTGGAATTTGATTCACTCCATACGGACTGTTTATCTTGGAGATTACTTGTAATTGTGTTTAAGATTGTTGCAATTTTACCAATAATAACATCTATCTTGTTTGCATTTCTATGATCATCTATTCAGCTATATTTTTAGCTTCTATCACCTGTCTTCTCTATTACCTATTTCTTACCCAAAAGCTTACAAACTTTTTAAAGGAGAAACGGACTATTTCAAGATTCAACAAATCAGTGCCCTTTTTCCTACCAATCATGAATGTGGCATAAAGAAAATGATGACATACAAAGAACATTACACAACATAGGTAATTGAAAGGATCTTAAACAATAAATACCAAAGACCTGCTTGGCTAAGGTCAAATGCATCTTATAAAGGAAATAGTAAAATGTCATATAGAAAATGCTAATGAGAAATAGTAGCTATATACATGGAAAAAACAAAAAAGAAAATAGATGCTAAACTAATGTACTTGTAAACTTTTCCCCTTTTTTTTTTAAACTAGTAAGCTGTTTTCGGATTTGACATGAATGAAATATGGTGTAAACAGGGTAATGGCAAATTATTAGTTGTATGGTTTCAACTGGTACCTGTATGTGGACAGCTCAAGAAAAGGGAACATATAGAGGTTAAATACCCCAGCAGGCAATTTTCCATAAGCTCATAAGTAATTTCTATATGATGAAAAGATAGGCCCAGTGTGCTTGGATAAGAAGTAAACAAGGGCAAATAAGTTAAAAAGAAAAAAGTGATGTAACCTTGGTGATCAAGATATGCAGTAGTTGAATATGAATTATTAGTGTCAACTTCATATTATAATAGGCAAAAAACCAACAGATAGGGGAATGCGTAAGATTGAAAGATACACAGTCTAAAGGAAAGGAAGTGGTAAGAATAACAATTTGCAAGGTTATGATCCATTCAATATTTTCCACAGATGTAATGAAAAAACAGAAAAATAGGATGGAAAATATGTTGTAGCCCATCTAATGTTAAATAAACTATGAAGCCAAGTATTTTCTTAAAATTTGGATAGAAAAAACAATTACCGTCAACATCCATGTTGCATTCTCAACTTCATGGGGATTTGATTTCACATATCTGTGGTTGAAAGTGCTCCCATTGTGCATGTCAACCTTGTGATCATCTTTTAGGTGAGTTACCAAGTATGGTATGTCACCTACAACCTTGCACTCGGATCCAGCATATGGACAATTGTATGGTCTATACACACATTGTGCTTCATGTTTTAACTTGCAGTAGTATGGATATATACCCAGACAGCCAAAGCTCTCATATTTGCATGGTAATTCAAGAGATGCTGCAACCTTTTCCAAGGCAAGACACCTTATGTTCCCAAGCTCATGCCTGCAGGTGGGGCAGCGATTGTGAACTCTTGGCTTGCATCCAGAACATAATGTGTGACCATTTGAGCACTGCCAATGCAAAGTTAGGGATAGTATCAGGGTAACATTTGATAATGGCCAGTTTCCACTTATCTTTATTTCAGTTTGATAATGACTCATCATGTAATAAATAGTAAGCTCAGCGCAAGACAAGTGACACAAGGAGAAAAGAAAGAAAAAACTAAACTTCAACTAAATTACCTTGATCAGGGAAAAAATTCAAGCAAATAGAGAACATGCTGAGATAGCACACCTGATGGATAGGTGGGTACATAGCGTTTAAACACACAGGACATTCCAGGAGTTCACGCACATTGCTAGCAACAGTAACATTGGGCTTTGGTGACTGCTGAATATGGTCACTCACATGTTCATCGACTTCTACAAGATCATCATCACTTTTAGGGGGATCAGAAACCTCAGCATTGGCTCTCATATCATCAAAATAAGTGGTACCAGACGCCATAAATAGATGATGTTTACACAATCCTGCCAGCGAGAAGAAACAAACGTAGTCAGACGACGTTCATAAATATTTCTCTTTTAACACATACTAATTAACTTCCATCATATGCAATATGTAATACATTATGGATTTCATGCTAAGATCAGGAATGCATCAGTTCCATTGTACTGAATCAACTTCTTTCATAACCAAAATTCAGTTCCAAGCACAAAACTTTGGAAGGATACAAGTGGTTCACGGGAAAAACCAGATATTGAAAATATTGGTACTCGGATATGTAAACATAAAAACACTGCCACAGGTACACTAATGTTATTCTATTATTAGATTATTACTTGATTCTAAGTCACAGACTCCAAAAGTACATGCAGCATAAAATATTATAATAATCTAAGAAAACTATTATTATCATCTTCACAAACCAGGAAGCAATTCATTGGTCAAAACTAACAAAGGAAAAAATTACATGGCCTTCTATAAAATAAAAAATAGGAAAAACACAATTATATTGTCCATAGTTCAATGATCCCCTTTTCATTTCAAGGGAGAAAAGGATAAAACTCAAGGTGGATTGTCATCCAAACTTATTACTAATAAGTTCAATAATCCTTATATTCACCAGAAATAGCAGCACCAAAGACAACCAAACAAATCAACATGACTCGCCAAAAGATTACTTGAATAAAGTTTAAGCACATCAATTTACCACACAAAGGAAAATTTCACAGCAATTGGAACCTTGACAGAACTGTAACAGAATAAGACAGTTACAAAGGTCATTATGGTCATCATGACCATCAATGGATTGGCAAGGTACAGTGTGGTGGAATCCTTGGGTGTAGGTAGGCTATAAGAAGAGCTCGGTTGTGAGCAGGACAACTCGTTGTTTGGGAGCTCTCAAATAGCCTACAAATGGTTTCAGATGGTTCGACTAATTCAAATCTTCCAAACATTGCCAATAAATCCTTCATACACAATCTACCAATTTTCAACAAATGGGTGCTAGAGAATGACAAACTATTAAATGCCACCAAGCACAAGCTTCTAGAAATTCATTTTTTTTTCCAGCAACTGCAACACTTCCATTCAAATGCATTCCTTTTTTTACCCAAAGCTCTGTGCAAATGGAGTTGACTGGACTCACACCAATAAAAGAAAAAATGTAACCTAACAACAGAATCCAATAACTTGTCTAATTTCACCCAAAGATTCACCAAATTTGCTCCTTTCTCAAGGGTCCAGAACTCGTCTACAATTCTAGCTCAAATAAACCAAAATCGTCGGAAGGAACAGTCTTTTAATGTGATCCAAGTGCCTGATTTCCCTTTTTTTCTTGGAAGGAGAAGCAACGATTTAACAAATCATCACAGGTGCAAGAAATCAAATCATTAACGTCCGACATTGTATAACTCGAAATCGACGCCGAAGATTAGTGGGACAAATGATCTTTTTGGAAGCAAATTCGAAGGGCCACACCTCTGAACAGGGTCAGCTGCCAGCTAAAACGACCAGTGCCAAAAATCAAAGGCAAAATCGAGTCTTTCCCTCAGTTCAGATAAAGTCCTAGAGCTACCGGGAACCAAAACTCAAAACCACGCCACCTTCTGAACCCTCCCAGAAAACGTCCCGAGCTTTGTAATCAAGCTAAAACCTTCCAAGAACAGACCTTTACCGTATTCCCAAATTCCCGCATCATCTCAGCACCAAGAGAACCAAAAAATGGAAAAAAAACGCCAATGCTCGACGCGAATCAAGGGAACGGGGCGCTTACCTCTGAACCGCGGCGGCGTCCGACCAGGAGGCGAAAGGAGCAGAAAACCAAGTCAAAATCGCGTGCTTTTTTCTCTTCCCTCTCCCCAGCAAACTCCGAGAGCCGCCTTTATTGATCGCCAGAGAGGAAGAAGAAGAGAGAGGCGGTTGGAATTCGAATTAAAGGCGTCGATCGCTGCGCTCCTCCGCTCGCTGTCACGCTCTCTCTCTCTCTCCCTCTCTCTCTCTCTATCTCAGTTGCATTCGTAAATAAATGAAGAAATAATAAATAAATAAGTAGAAAATAGCACCTGGCTGAAGGGTTCCCGTCTTCGGGGCGAGCGACGGGTACGATGCACCCGCGGAGCTTGACAGGGGCGCTTAACCGGTTTCCCCCCGCAGCTCGCGGGGTTTGAAATGAAAGAGAAATGTGTGCCGTTTTCAATCATAATAATGGTGCATTTGAACTTTGAAGGCTGCAACGCGGCAAATGTAGATAGATATAGAGAGAGAGAGAGAGAGAGAGAGAGAGAGAGAGAAGAGAGAGAGAGAGAGAGAGAGAGAGAGAGAGAGAGAGAGAGAGAGAGAGAGAGAGAGGGGTTTAAATTGTAAAGTTTTAAAAAGGTTGCGGTCATGTGTTACAATTTTGACTACGAGAGTATAAATTTGACTTGACAAAAAAAACATATATCATAAAAAAATTGTAACGCCTGGAATTATTATGGAATTAATTAGCTCAAAACAGTTCATAAAACGTTAAAAAATCTTTTACGACGACATTTTAACATTTTAATTTTGTGATTTTAGTTTATTTTTTTCTCCTAAACTATATACTTTCACTTCACCCTTATTTAGCTCCCCTTATTTTTTACTGCCTAAAATTTATTTATTATTTATTATATATTTTTTGTTTTCTTTCTTTCGGTGCGTTCTAATTTTAGATAAAATATTTTTTTATCAATCGCATCAAATACTATATATGCATACTAATTTCGTGATTGCAACTTATGACCTCACCCATAAAAAGTATGAGTCCTACCTCACTTTTAAAATATAGAATCACATTATTTTAAAAAATAAGGTGAGCCACACTTATATCTTACGATCAAAATATTCTAATTATATACTACTTAAACTCATATATATATAATATTATAAACACTTATTAAAAAATAAATGGATAGTGAAGAAGATTAGGTGAGATGTGTGTCTCATTTGCTTATTTATTTATTTATTTATTTTTAAATTAAATCATTGTAAAATTTTTAATACTAATATATAATTAAAATAGATAGAATGGTAAATTCATAACAAACATATATTTTTTAATATGATATAATCTGAATTTTAACTTGTTTACTTTGTAAAACAGAATTTGATGTATTTTAATAACATTATTGTAAAAAAAAATGATGAGTTCGCTCAAATCGATTTGTTTTCACATGGAGGGTATGCATGCAACTTTTTAAGATCATTCTTAAAAATAATTTTGAGATTAATTATTAACGTTTTCTTGTGTCAAAATGAATTTCACTACTCAATAATCCATTTTCTTATTAGGAAAATATTAAAATGTTTGTGCAAAATTGAATTAGTCGATTTTATTAAATTTTCAAATATTAAAAGTTAGCACAGGAGGCTCTATTCAATTTGACCGAAGCATTCCAAGTTCCAATGGATACGTCTGTCTGTTGACATCTCTTTATTCTGTTCAGAAAGAAAAAGTTGTTGGGTGCTCTCGATTCTTTATAAAATATAATTCTTGGATTGTATATGTTTATGGTCGAAATAAGAATGCATTATAAAAAATATTAAAATACTGAAATAAAATATTACGAAAATAAATATATATTTATATTATATGGAAATTTTTGTTTGCTCATTATGGGAGTACCATATTAATTATTATTAATAAAAAGAGAAATAATATTGCTATTCTTTTGTGTTTAATTTAAACAATATTTTAAACATAAATGTCATGCACCAAAAGAGTCATCGCCGCATGACAGTAACTCTCTCTCGAAATATTATATAATATGTAACTGAAAAGAAATATTATATAATACCTTAACTTGACTAAAATATTAATATATTAATTTTGACTATATATGTACAATTAAGTGAAGAGTAGTGCAGAAGTTAAATTTTAACACTAATAAAAAAATATTTCAAAAAGTGAAAGTCTAAGGATTAAAAAAATAATAAGCTAGTATCGTATAATTAAATGAGAAGAGTAATGCAAAAGTTTAAGTTTTAAAACTAATATAAAATATCTTCTAAGAATTAAAAAAATAATAAGTTTCATGAAATAATATTATTCTTACTACAATTCAAAGTTCATAAAAATGTTTCTCGGACGGGAGTACGAGCGAGAAAGCAGCTATCAAAATTGATAATATAGAGCATTGCTATGAATCATCAGTTCATATATTATCATCATACTTGGATAAATCAAATATAAGGGAGCTCCTCTCGGAAGTTTTTAAAAATTTGTGTGTTAAATAAAAAAATCATATTAAATCAAGTAAGGAATCAATAGGCAGTGAAGTTCAATAGTGAATATCATATCATAATTAGGTACAATAATAAATAAAATATCATTATTCGTTATCCAAAAGAAATATTGAGTTCGATGTTCAATATGATTCAATATAAGAGCTTTGAAAATATTATTTAAGTTATTAAATTTTATTTTTAAAAGTTTTATTTTTTTATTATTTTAGAAAGAGTTTTTCACTTTTATAATATATGAATTATAAATATGCAATCTCATACTAATGATCAGTGATAGGTCAAACCGGACTAAATATCCTCTTTTATGGAAGAATGCTCACTCACTTTATGTGACATCCTCAACAATGAATAGTGATAGATGTATCAATGTCGCATTTGATATACCATGATAATCCTTAATTTCTGACTTTATTCTTGTAAATACATTCATTATCTTTATGTTAGATGAATAAATGATCACGGCATTATATGAGTATGTTATAAAACTCAAAAATTTGGAAAATTTTAAAGTCATACACAAGTGATGTGTGTTGTGTAATATGTATAGATTATGACAACGGTTGTAAAAAGAAGATTGTGGGACAATAAGTTTTAAATTTTATATTACACAATTATTAATTGTAAGCACACGAGTTGTAGTCATAGTACTTTTGGAGTTCATTTAATCCTAGTATTTTTTTTGCATTAATTAATTAGACATGTTTAATTTTAATTGGTTGTTTGTTATTTTTACATAAAAAAAATTAGAGAAAAGATTAAAAGATCATCAACAAAAACTTTCGAAACAAATATCCACCTCGGGTTCATCTCTTTTTATCATTTTAATCATCAACCTGAGAAAAATAAGAAAGAAATCAACTAGCCTCGCTATCTTAATCCAATTCTCAAAACACACAAGTAACAGTTCAAGACTAATCAACAATATGACCAGGATCTCTCTATCTTGACCTAGAGAGTAAGCTTACCATTATCTTAGTAATACTCCTTAAAATTAAATGGAAACACTCAATCATTTCTTTAGGTTGTCACATTCATCTGTCACACATTGTCATATCTTTTTTGTTGTGATCGATCTCTCAATTCCATAATCATTAGATAAGTAATCCCTCCAATATTTGAGCCAAGTGAGGAGGCAAAAATAGGGACTTAAGAATGTAATAAATCATTCACAAAATGACACTAAATAGCTCTCGTTATCTTGATGTGGATACATGCAAATTGTTTAAAACTGATTAAGAAAATGGTTAGTCAATTTTCATTACCCTAGCCTAGAAAGATACGCCAAAGATTCCAGCAAAGAAATCTTCACTTAAAATGAAGTACAAAATCGATTTTTAGACTCATCACGATATCATCATAGACGTTGTCGCTAGTGACGTCAAAGCGATAGTTTACTAGTCAATAGAAATTTCACGGTTACATAACATTAGGCTATTATTCTCATACTTCGCCCAAATGATAAACTTACACATATGAGGATGATAATATGACTAAAATAACTATAAAATTAATCACAAACATTAAGAACGCGTTTGGGATAAAGTTAAGATGCATATATCAAAACAAAATCACAAGAAAAGATTCATAAAAGAAATTCAAATCATATAGAGAGCATTGCCCAAGTTTCATAGAGCCTTGAAATTGAAAAAAAAGGGTCTCCAAGTCCTACGACTAAAAATAGAGACATTCTTTCAAAATTCATCAATTAAGAACAAAAAAAATATGGAATGGCAGTGTGTCTTCTTGCTCTTGCGTCGAAACAACCCAAAAGTCTCCCCCTTCAAATGGTGTTCGCCATTTCCTTATAAAGTCTCTAGAAGTTGGTATCTTTTTCTCATCGTGCATTGATTCTTGAAATTTGATTCCTTCTTCAAATCCTCTAACCACATTATCTCCTCCTAATCGAATCATTGCTTCTATCGCTTTCTCTAAAATTTTGAATACGTGAGATATCAGGTCGAGTGATACTCAAATATTGAAGGGCGCCGACCGTTTGTCGATAGAGAGTAGGATCAGAACATGGTGAGGCAGGGTTGGGAATTAACTTCGCATTGGATGCTAGAGGTGAAGTTGCAGGTTTGGCGTCGAGCATCTTTGTTCGTTGTAAGATATCATGTATATATTTCTTTTGGGAGAGGATGAGGCCATCAGAAGTGGAAAGAACTTCGACACCGAGGAAGTAATGAAGCTGCCCAAGGTGACGAACTGCAAAGCGGCCTTGAAGGTGTGCTATGAGCTTTGTAATGACGCTTGGAGAAGAGCCCGTGATTATAAGATCGTCGACATAGACCAGAATATAAATGAGAGCGGATCCATCACTGTAGACAAACAAGGAAGTATCTGTTTTAGACGCGTAGAATCCAAATTGAAGCAAAGCTGTTGTGAGGGTGTGAAACCAAGCTCTTGGAGCTTGTTTGAGGCCGTAAAGAGACTTGTGTAGTTTGCAGACATGTGAAGGTCGTGACTCATCAATGAATCCGGGAGGTTGCTGCATATAAACACATTCTTGGAGGCGTCCGTGGAGAAAAGCGTTGCTTATGTCCAATTGATGAATGGGCCAACGACTGGAGACTGCAAGCGATAGCACCACTCGGATCGTAGTAGGTTTGATCACAGGGCTAAATGTCTCTGTGTAATCTAAACCTGGTGTTTGATGGAATCCTTTTGCAACAAGGCGGGCTTTGTGTCGTTCGATGCTGCCATCTGGTTTGTATTTTGTTTTGAAGATCCACCTGCAACCAACAACGTTCATGTCAGCAGTTTTGGGCACCAACGTCCAAGTGCTGTCGCGAAGAAGAGCATCAATCTCTTCAGACATTGTTGCTCGCCAGTGATAATCTTTGCTGGCTGCAGTGAAGGAAGTTGGAACAGATGTAGTGCCCGTGATTGTAGTTGAAAGAGCTTTTAGCCCAGCAAGTGTGCGATAGTTAATCGGTGCACGACTTCGGAGAACACGGGTCACAGGCGTAGATGGCGGGGAAGGAAGAGGAGAAGGTGGATTGGAACTGCTAGAAGATGAAGCAGACGTGTGTAAGGGCTGAGGAGGTGTCGCGAGACTGAATGGTGTGGTGTTGGTATAGGAACAGATATCCAAGGACTTGAAATAGCAGTGGATGATGGAGATTTTTCTGAAAAAGTAGCATACGGGAAGATGTTTTCATCAAACGTTACATGTCGGGCGATATATATACGACCTGTGAGAGGATCTAAGCATCGATAACCAATGGTCTGTGGTGGGTAGCCAAGAAATACACATGGAACAGCATGACGTTCAAATTTGTGCTTGTTATATGGTCTAGTAAAGGGGTAAACAGAGCAGCCAAAGGTGCGTAGAAATGAAAGATCTGGGTGCTTGTTATAGAGAAGTGTATAAGGACATATGTTATTTGTGACAGAGGAGGGCAATCGATTTATTAGATGAACTGCTGTTTCGGCGGCATGATGCCAGAACCGTTTTGGAAGAGAAGCATGAAGTAGCAACGTAAGGGTAGTTTCAATAATATGGCGGATTTTGCGTTCAGCGATCCCATTCTGTTCGTGCGTGTGTGCACAAGTCAATCGATGGAAAATTCCATGTTGTTTCAAAAGAGTAGTTAGAGCAATGAATTCGCCTCCGCGATCAGTCTGTAATGCTTTTAGTTTTGTATCAAATTGTCGTTCAATGAGGGATAAGAAACTAGGAAATAATTTGAGAACATCAGATTTATTTTTCAAAGGAAAAAGCCAACTAAAGCGACTGTAGTCATCGATGAAAACAGCAAAATAATGATGACCGTCGGAGGAGGCCTGCGGAGCTGGACCCCAGACATCAGCAAAGAGTAGTTGTAGCGGCGCTGAACTTGTGTTATTTGTTGACGGAAGATGAAGTCTAGAAGCTTTTCCCTGTATGCAGGCAGGACACTTGAGAGAAGGCGAAGGCTTGGACCGGTAAGTTGATGGTGTCTGGAGGGCTTGACGAAGAGCACGAGCGTGTGGATGGCCCAGGCGGGAATGCCATGTCTTTAAAGGAACGCTGCTGGTGGAAAAAGCTTTTATTGGAGTGGACGATTTATTGAGACAGTAGAGTCCATCCTTAGTTCTGCCGCGGAGGAGCACCTGATGTGTTGTTTGGTCCTTTACAACAAAGTGATCAGCATGGAATTGGAAATAACATGAATTATCACGAGCAAATTGTTGGACTGATAAAAGAGGTTTTGCAATGGCAGGAACATGAAGAATATTAAAAAGATTGAGAGGGCGAACAAAATTTGAAAGTGTAGCAGTACCAATATGTTTTATGGGGAGGAACATACCATTTCCAACTTGTACCTGTTCGGTACCGGAGAACGTGTCGGCAGTTTGAAGGGAATGGAGGTCAGGCGTGGTGTGGTGTGTTGCACCAGTATCCGGGAACCATTCACCATAAGAGCCAAGGATGGAGCCGGGCACAGAGGCAGGGGGATCACGCTGATGATGAGTTGCAGTGTATACTTGAGGTTGAAGACTTGCAGGATGTCGATGTTGGCAATTGAACGGTGAATGACCACGAAGTCCACATATAGGACAGGGATCTCGGCGCATGTTGTTGTGTCGTCCACGGCCACGTCCTCGACGCCATGATTGGCCTCGTGTTTGGTTGTTAGGTGAGTGAGAAGAAGCCGAGCGTGTGTAGTTTGCTGCTGGGGAGATTTCTAAGGCACGCTGAGTCTGCAACCGGATTTCCTGGCTGAGGAGAAGACTTTGCAACTCCGGGAATGGTACTGGAGTGAGACGCGCCGAGAGGGAGGCAACGATGTTATTATAATCACTATGGAGGTTGTTGAAGAAGATTGCGTTAAAACTTGAAGTAGAGAGAGAGTGACCAGCAACGGCAAGCTCATCTGAGATATACTTCATTTGGCGCAAAAACTGAGAGATGGACAAATCTCCTTGTTTAAGGTTCTGGAGCTGCATCTTTAATTGAAGAAGCCGAGTTTCGGATGGCGCACCATAGGCTTCCTTCAAGGCGTTCCAGACACAGCGAGAGGTCTTTAGGCCAACAACTACCGGGAGAACATCTTCTGATAAAGACGCAAGAAGCCAGCTCATAAGCAGTTGGTCACGTCGTCTCCATTCTTGCATGTGTGTGGTGAGTGGCACATCATGAGAATCAGGTAGTGGACAAGGAATGGAACCATCAATGAAGCCATTGAGTTCAAAGCTGTTAATGAGAGGAAGAAGTTGGGTAACCCACAGGAGGTAATTTGATGAGGTGAGTTTAAGTGAAATAAAGTGATGAGCATGGTTGAGAGATGGAAGAGGAGGTAGGGAGGATTCAACAGCAGCTCCAGTGGTAGAAGAAGAAGAGGGAGAGTTGAGTGGATTTGCAGATGTCATTGGTCCTGAAGGCTCTGCTACCAACTTAGTTCAGTGAAGAGCTTGTATGTATCATACTCACTACGTTTAACATTCCATAGTACATGTACTTATATACAGGTGAATGTAGTAACTAACTGTAACAGAACGTGAATACATGGAATAGTTGCCCATGTGATGTGGCATGCATAATGCTAGGAGCTTGACCATGTAATCCGGATAAGAGGATAGGAGTGACTTGACTGATTCCAATAGAAGGTATATTCGATAGAATATTTTTAGAATTTTAAATCATTTCCTTAATTATCGGTTGATGTATTGAGATGAATAAGCACTTAATTGATTCATTTGATTCTTTTTCCAAATCTCTTTGTCGATTTAAATAGGCCCGCCATAAAGTTTCTAATTCAGCCTTGATCTTAAAGAGGTTTTAGGCTTCAAAATGCATTGTCTAATTATTCGATAGAAGAAAAAATGGTTTCAAAGTCTACGCTCAATATATAGAATGTTATTCCCCTATCACTTCTTGGATGTCCTAAAGGTTCTCTCCACGACGAGAAACCAAGGGAGTGATAAATGACTTGTTATCAATAATTGAAGAATGGCATTATCAAGAACAACAAGAAGAAAAAGAGTTGGCGATGTGGTTTCAAGTGGGGTTCTCCCTCTAGAATGAGCTTTAAACTAAGGATACTATAAGTATTTGTAATCAATCAACTTTCAGTATGATCGAAAACTTTCTATTTGTATCTAAAATAACGATGCAATTAAGTTGTTGGATCGACCCAAAATTGATCTCCTTCTTTCTCGAATGATTTTTTGAATTTGAACAAGAATTGGTCAAACAAGCCACGATCCTTCGTTGAGAATCATTGATACAACTTGCTAATTCTTCCTTCAAATCTCTTATTCAAATAATTTTCTATAATATTTCCGTCTTCAGCAAGGTGACAATCTAATATAGAAAGGTGATGCCAATTGATTATTTCTCAATTTTCCTACAAAATGATGCATAGTATCTTCACAACGCCAATTCTTCCTTCAAATCCCTTATTCTAATCATTTCCTACCGTCTTTCCTTCTTCAGCAAGGTGACAACCTAACATAGAGCGGTGATGGCAATTGATTATTTCTCTAATTTCCTACAAAATGATGCATAATATCTTCACAACAAAATTAGATGAAAATAAAACATAAATCGTGATGTGTAAATATGAATAACCATGCAATTGGATAAAAATGTTATAGGAAGTGGTTGAAATACACACTACGTAAAGCAAAGAGATGTCAAGATGGAAATGCAAAATTAGTATTTTTAACCACTTATCAATAAGCTTACATGGACCAAAATAAATTATAAAATTAGATATGAAAATAGATTGTTGAGATTCATACGGATTATATCAACAATTATTTTTCTTACACGAATCAATTCAGAAAGCATGAATTGATGATTAATAATCAAGATAACACTATTTAAATCATAATCGAAATAATATTATCGAGACTGAAAATATACTATTGAGATCAATAATCAACCGAGCAATAATATTTAGATGAATTTCAAATTCATAATAATATAAACCAATCATAATAAGGAAAATAAAAATAGTTCAAATAAAGATAACATAACCAAATTAATTTAATAATTATTCATATCAATTACAACAGGAACGGACACAAGAAAAAAAATTATTAGGGGCCAAGACTTCTAGATAGTTAGCCAAAACGACTTATTCATTAAATCAATTAGATAATTATAATATTTTTATTTATTAGATATAACTATTAGTATCCTCTCCCTCTCACACACACTGTGATGTGGGTCCTCTCCTGAATCAGAACACTTATTATCACACTAATTCATTATATGTAACCCCATTATTTAATTAATACTAACTAGCATGAGTAATTAAATATTTAAAAAAAAAACATGTATGTTTAGCTTGGTCTTATGCACTACCGTAGCCAACTTGGACATCATAACCCATGTGCATGCGCTACGGCAATGTTGTAGTATGTCTCTTTGAGATCGTCCTGGCCTTATTGAAACCGTAGCAGCCAACACTACGAAACATAGCAGAACTCTATCTTACCTTGGCGATCTATTATATAACCTTAGCTATACATTATGAATTATTACTCTAGCCAATAATAGGATGGAAACTAAATGCATAAACTAAAAATAATATCATACATAAAGATAAGTAAATCTTACGAACACACACATTTAATTACCATTCTAAAAAATGAAGGCAAATAGATCATATGAGGACAAATAGAAATCAATTTGATCAATGCATAAGGGGTTGATATAAAATTTGAATTTAATTCAAATACTAAATTTAGAATTTTATCTAATAGAGATTTTAAATAATTATTTGGTCATGTTTAACATATGTGAGAATTTATTCTTCACGTTCTTATGATTCCTCTTTAGTCTTCCTTTTCTCCCATTCTTCTCTAATTTGGATTGTAACACCATTCACCAAACCGGCCAGTGTTGGCATAACATGGCCTGTGTTGGGACAGACCAACACAGCCTGTTTTGACAGAACACGACCCGTGTTTGGAGGCTACCAAATGACAATCCAAATTTGATTAAAATAATATTATTTTAATCTATTTAATTTTGAGATTCAAATGCAAATAAGTTAAATCTAAGAATTGGTTAGATAAGATTGTTTAATTAGTTTAAATTTCAGAATTCAAATTTAAATTAGAGTTTGATTTAAACTAAGAAAATCATAACTCTCATGTCTATAAATAAGACTATAGAGAACCATCATAATTTTTACTTTCTCTACCAAAGCCCTAGTCACCAGGTTCTCTTCCTCTCTAGGTAAGGTCTCTCTCTCTCTCTCTCTCTCTCTCTCTCTCTCTCCCATTCTCTCATCCTAGAACTATGCCCAATTCTTTAGGAGAATGCGAAAGAGATCATGAGCAGTAGAGAAGATCAAGAGGACCCTGTTAAAGATAGAAAAACAACCCTACAAGATTTGATATATAATTAGGTGGATCCCAATAGATATATTTTTCATGATAGATAAATTGCATGTTAGGATTTATACCTGAAGTTTAAGATTCCATACGATTATTAGGCTAATGATACATGATTAATTGCCCAGATGAATATTTAATTCGATGTTAATTAGGGATTTTATAAGTAAGTCGATAATGAATTAATTAATGTATTGTTCGCCGGCGAAAACACAAACCGCATCACTTCAGACATGACTTGTGTCCCGTCGAGATGAGGTCATGTCGTCAGCGCGATCCCTAACACGTCGTGTAGACGGCTAATACGAACCATGTCCACCCAGGACACGGCCGTGTCATGATAGAAAGAAAACCCTAGCGCCGTCATTTCGTGGAAGGCGACTCTGATGTACTGGACACGGCCTGCGTCACTCGTCACTCTGACGCAGGGCACGTGTTCAGATTAAAAGAAGTAAATAAATAAAGATAAGATGAACACGGACCGCGCTGAGATCTGACACACAGTCCGCGTCGGCCGAAGAAGTGAAAAAGTAAACCCTAACTTGATGCGATCGTGAAAACAACCCGGGTTGATGGAGGAACACGACGTGAACGAATATGATTATTTAATAAGAAACGAACCATGACGCCACCGTGTTGGAGTACGGATGCAATCCGAAAAATGACACACATCCTAAGAGGTTTATTTGAAATGATGGAAGATGAAAACAAACCGCGTCTTTACCTGACACGGCCCGTGTCAACTCGCAAAAACGGCTTATTGACGATGATGAATTCAGCACCGAACACAGACCGTGTCTGTGCCCGACACGGGCCGTGTCGATGTTGCTGAAATGCTAATGATGATGATGATTTATTTCTAAAGTTTAAGGATTAGTTATGCGGACAAGATAAGGGCCAACAATATAGCTTCACCTAAATTAATTGTTGATGTCGCCATACATCATTTTGGGAGCGCAATGATGTTAAAGACAGAATGGGTAGGGTAGTTGTCATCCAATTCTTATTGTTTGGATTCTTCTCGCCCAGCAACGAAAGATTTTCTCGAGCATCATATGTTGGTCATGGCTTGTGCACCCCCATTGACCTATGGCGAGACCTCCAAGACTCATGATCAATTCAAAGCCACCAAAGCAACCCTCAAAGTCATTTCAAAGTCACTAATTGGATAAGACAAATATAACCACTTGGTCTAAAAATTGCATTTGCATATTGCATTAGAGGATTAAGATTTATTGATGATTGATTGATGATGATGATGGATTAACTAAAGATGAAGACAAATAATTAAGTATGATAGGATTAATTAAAGATGAAAATGAATAACTAAGTAAGATATGACGTGGAGTAATTGAAGTGGCCATAGCCGTAGCTTACTCCCTAAGTAAAGAAAAGAATTGAAGTGATTGATGTTTGGTCATATACATAGCTCACTTCTTATGTAAAATATGCTCAGAGCAATTGATGTTTGACTATCAGTCATAGCTCACTCTTGATGCAAAGATCTCAAAGATGATGAAGGAAGTGATGTTAATGATGATAAAGATGATGTTATGTATGATGAAAAATTAGAGATGAAAGAAAGTATATTATGATGAAAGCATGTAAAGATAAGATGATGATCAAGATGATGAAAGATAAGAAAGTTAAGTATTGAAAGAAATAATTGATCTTTTGATTGTATCATTAGTTTATTCCTGCATTTATTTATCATGTCATACGTATTTATTGTTGCCTTATATAATGAACTTCATAGCTCATGAGGATACTTCGTTTCCCCTATATTAGATCCTACATGCACTACAAGAATATTAGAAAATAGTGACAGACGTTTAGTGACAGATATTTTGTCGCTAATCTGTCGCTAAGAGCGACAGTATAACGACAGGATAGCGACGATATAAGTTGAGCCACTTTTTTTGAAAAAAAAAATTACGACGGTCTAGCGACATAATCAACGACAGATACACTTTGTCGTTAGTAGCGACATAATTTCGACAGAGGTAGCGACAGAATTTCTGTCGCTAAAACCTGTGCCCTAGAAATTCTAATCCCCCTTACTTTTGTTCGTGATCTGCCCTCGTCCTCCCT
>LTAE01001770.1:7436-47973 GCA_001647135.1 Pontederia paniculata | reverse complement strand
CCCCCCGCACCCCCCATGGGAATCAGTGTCGAGCTACGGGCTTGGGCCTGACGGCCCAAGCCCTCCGCTACCGCCACAAATTCCCTTTTTTTTCTCAATTTTTTTTTCAATTTTGAGTACAGGGTATAATATTTTAAGTCACAATAACAGTAACCTTTATGTAAAGTATAGTACCCAAGAAATTTGGAAGTAGATGCCCTGGCTGAAAACTTATCCAAACTATTAGGAGTTGTAGCATATCACAAGCATTATATAACCTTGAGATACTTAAGCACTTCAGATTAAGATTTTCTACATAGTTTCTCTTATGGTGATATGTTGCCTAAAACTGAAATTGCTAGGTGATTGGTGATGCGTACTGCACCAAGTACACATTCCCCCTAAAAATTTAGTAGGAATGAACTTTGAAATTTAATTGCTTTTGCTACCTCAAGTATATGCTGGTGTTTGCATTCAACAACTCTATTTTATTGATGCGTGTAAATACATGTTGTTTGATATATTGTCCCCTTGGAAGCAAAAAAATCATTGCAACTCTTTTGCACAATTCTAATTCACTGTTATACGAATTATTTTTATAGTTATTTTAGATTGATTCTCAATAACAACTATAAACAATTTGAGATAAATTTTTGCATCTTCTTTCAGTTTCAAAATAAACATTTATGTCATTCTTGTATGATCATTTAGTGCAGTGAGAAAGAATTTATTACCATCGTATATAGATTTTTTGTAAGGATCTCAAACATCTATACGAATGTGTTCAAAAGGAAACATAGTAATAGAATTGCTAATTGAAAAGATAACTTTGATTGTTTGGCCAAACGATAAATTTTACAATGGAATTCTTCAAATCTATATTTAGTCTTTAACTTTGTTACAAACTAAAGTTTACTAATGGAGAATTGCTTCATTATCTATGCTACTATTTGTTGTTGTCATCTATATATTTTGGTGTTGCAATATTTGAAAATGCATACTTCTAGTATCAGTCAACAATAGAAAGTAGAGCCCTACATCTTACTTACCATTCCCTTTGACCATGCCAGTATAAAGGTAATGTGTGATGCAAAAATCAGGGTAAAACAATATTGAACAAAATTAATCATTTGCCAATTTTCAAACTGACATAAGATTATGTTTAAAATCTGAAGCATATAACACATTTTTCATATTCTCATTTGAAGTTAACTGAAAGAACCTTTGTGTGTGATCAAAGTAGTATTGCCATTTGGCAATCTAACCCTTTATCATTATCTAATTTTTCCACTTTGACAAGTTAGTCAAGTTGTCTAATCAAGTGACTTATAGCTTCAGAGTCTATTATCCATTTGGCATCTAGTTGTTTTGAATCAAATAATTGATTACTTGTCATATTTGTTGCTTTATCTGAACTTTGATCTTTGTTCAAAATCTTTAGAATATTTTGATATTGATATGAGACAATTATAATGCTATGTTTCATGTTTTGTACTGGATTTTTTTAAATATGATTATGTTGATAATGGATCACAATGCATTGCTGACACTTTTTGGTTTGTTGCAGTTTCTTGTTCCCATTGAATATAAATTAGGCGAAAATCTAATGATTTTGTAACATTGACTTTTAATGTGCTTAGGTTTGTGGCAATGATCACATTGACATTCTTATTTCTCTTTCCCTTGTGTATTTAATTATGTCAATTGTTTGAATACTAAGCAATGCAACCTAATTTGTAGCACATTATTAAAAATCTAAAAAGAATTCTTCCTTTGTTCTTCTTCTTCTACCAACAAAGAGTAAGCTTGATTGATCGAGGGAGTTGATTTCATAATGATTTGATTGCAGTATAACTCTCATTTAAACTCATGAGAAATTGAAATAATTTTAACTGTTGAAAATATTGTATGAGAAACTGAAATAATTTTAACTGTTGAAAATATTGTAAGTTCTCTGGTGCTAGAACACCTAAGGAACTATGTCAAATAGTTCTTCACACAAGAATTTCAATAGAGAATAGTATACGGTAATACCCATTGTTTCTTTATATATAGATGCTAATTCTTTATGGAGTTAATAAACTCTTGAACAATTTATATTTTGTCAAATCATTCCAAACATAAACAATATTTGATTCATATGCATTATCTCCTATCATATCATCATCTATAGTACTAGTTATCCAGAAAATCATCAAGGCATTACAACATCTTCACTGGAACTACAAAGTTCGATTGAATTGTTCTAACTTACAAGAACTATTAATAAAATCCAATTTATGTTTTGCTAAAAGAGAATTCACAAATGCTTTGCTCCACTTAGAATAGTTTTCACACCCGGTTAAACGAGTAGATACCAAGATCAAACCAGGAGTATATGAAGGTTGCAAGAATAAGGGATGGATGTGATCTAAAGCAAATACCGTTAAAGAAATTTCTGAAGCTGAAGTATTAGATGCATTTGGATCTGAACTAATTATCATATATAAATAATCAACGATGAATTTTCAAATATGACTTAAGAAACTTGATTCAATTATTCAAATTAAAAGTAAATCACTTCATAATAAGCAAAATTGTTCAAGAAATACCACGATTGAGATATAATCTACTTGAAATCCAAAGTTTTTCAATAAAACTTCTTACTAGAGGTTACAATGTATGATGAATAATCTAATTCAAATACTTCAGGGAATCTATCACCGCTCTGATACCATGTCAATTTTGTGAAAGAGAAGCATCATAAAGGATTTTCATCATCGTTCTATAGGAGTTGCATATTTGGAGAATAACAAGAATAGAACAAAGAGTGAAACTGATGAAAAAGAAGAGATATTTTCTTATTCATTATGGAATCGTCGAGGAGTTCAAAATTATCTAATATGCATCCTTCACATATTTATAGGTTGACTTATAACATAACTTCTAAGCCTCATACTGCTATAATACTAGACTGATATATTTGCTACAATATTTATATCAAACTGATACTACAATGACAAGCTATTATGTGACTATAGGCATAATATATCCTGAACAAGTTATTAATGTAGACACTTATAATTCACAATATATAAACACAAAGCAAATTATGCTTACATCACACAAACATTTTCACAGTTGTATCAAAGGTACCTTTATTCTTCTTCATTTCAAACGATATTATGTTCTATGAAAAGAGTCGTGAGAAGCCGAGTGGATGAATGAGACGTATTTCGAAAAAAATATGTCTATTATGGATTTACGTGATACATCATAACTAGCATTAACATATAGTTATTCTATAGTGTAATCTTTATCTGAATAATATTATGTAATTTTCAAATTCAAAACTTTTAGCTCATTATAGTTAAATCCATGAATTAATGAAGTTGACTCTCATTCATGAGTATGCATACATGTCCTTATTTTTCCATTGTCATGTATCATTAATTAGCTTTACACCTTAATATTCTACATAAGTACATATCATTGAGCTCTCACATTTCATAATCTCACTATATTTCTATGATATACAAATATTACTAATTTCAAATTCATCCAACAACTCTCTCTTACCCAAGTTCAAGTTATTAATTGAACATTTCGACTGTCATTTTTATGTTGCCACACATAATGTCCTAAATTAAATTAATTGTATATAAGATTAAGCAGTGATAAGTAGTAACTACTTGATTTCGATTTATTCTCATTTGGTATTTAAATAATCTTTGTTTGCTTTATTACTTTTTCATTTGTATCCACAACTAAAAGCAAGTAGAAGCCTCATTAACTTGATCGAGAGAAATTATTATAATTGTGGCAAACTGTTAGCATATACTATCATTATATGTTGAACATTGAAAAGTGAAAGTGTTCATATAAATGCTATTGTTGAGAAATGAACAAATATATATCTTTGAATATCTAAATATTAAAAAATAAAATAAGATTTTTTCGTGTATGTTAAAAAACATTACAAAAATAGAGCAAACTCACATTTTATACTTTTGCAAATTATAATGGTATTTTTTAAAGTTGATATGGCAAGAAATTAGATGGGAATGCAATAAATGATATGTTATAGAACCTTCAAATTTAGAAAAAGAAAATAAAAAATGAGAAAAAAAATAATGAAGAGAGGGAGAGGTATGGTCACTTCTTTAACTACTTCTATTTTATCTCACTATTTATTGAAGATTAACGTACTAAGATGTTTTACCATTTTAAATCTCGCCGACAAAAAATATGAAAGAATATATTCTTACATTCTAAACAAATTCATACGATAAGTACATTTTTTTTTTCAAAATTTAGCATCTATATTTTTTAAGGAATATTTGTTTGTTTAGATCTATCGATATTTAAGATTATTAGCATATAATTAATTTAAAATAATAAATTATGATAAACTAATAATTATGTGGAATTATTAAAAAATTCAATATAATTTATATTTACAAGCACATTTTTTTATTATAAGAAAGATCATTGTATTAATAAAAAAATCATGTGTTTAAATAAAGAAGGAGAAAGAAAGAGATGGAAAGAAATATAAGTGAGGATAGTGAGATTTAAAATTCACACTGCGAAATATTTTTTGAGGTAATCTTATCCCTTCCGTTTTGTATCTTAATTATTCGATCTCGAAGCAAGCTGACTTTTCTTTATATGAAAGTGAGAAAAGAGAGTATATTTTATCTCCTTCAAAATAATTATTATCAAAATAAGAATAAATTTTACTCTTTCTCCTCGATCCAAAATACCAACTTACTACTAGATGGTCGACCTTATTAATTATTAGAAGAGACAATGGACAAAAAAGCAAAAAAAAGAACTTTTTGGTATAAAGTTTTGAAAGATAAAATCATTGTCAAATTCATTAATTATGATATTGTCCACTAATATACGGTGCTATAGGTTTTTGTATTATTAAACACTATTTTATTTCATATATAATTATAGAATTAAATTAAGAGCAGCAAATAAGAAATATTAGAATATGAATTCAGTGACATAAAATTCAGGATTTTTTATTGTTTATTTTGGGTTCACGAACTTATTATAAAAACATAAATTATAAAATAAAAGTGTATAAAATTGTCACTTATTATAATTGAATTTAAAACATCTTAATCAACAAATGCATTGATATATCACTGCATCATACTTATACATACTATATATATGGGTAAAATGCACCTATAGAGCATTCTTTTTTTTGTAGGGATGTTGAGCAGATCTAGAGCGTTCAATATGAAATCAACCGTATAAAACTTAATGAGAAGACATGTGAAATCTCTACCGTTGATTGCAGAGCAATGGCCCTAGTTCATTTCGCTGGTCATAGGGTTTCAAGTGGAGGAGACGAGAAATTAAAGTCATTTATCTCGGGCGATTCTCTCTCTTCGTTTCCTCCAACTTAGTGGCGCCCTCCTTGATCGCAGTCTTCTCTAGCCACTCTCCAAATTGGATCTTCGATCGATTGCCAACAACTCGCCACTCGCTCCCTGTGTTTCTCTCTCAAGATTCTTTCTCTCTCAACAACTCGCCACTCGCTCCCTATGTTTCTCTCTCAAGATTCTTTCTCAACTTAGTAGCTTGGCTCACAGGATTTTTGTGTTCCTCCTCTATTTACAAATTTCATCCCGCTAGCAATGACAAATGGGCTTCACAATTTTAATTGACATTTTGAAAAGAACAACATAATACATAGTTTTGGTTTCTTTAGACTTTGAATTCCCTTTCAGAGAAAAAATAGATTTCAGATTTTTTGTTCAAGTTTGGAGGATTTGTTTTCAGATGCAATTGAATGCTGTTATTTATAAGTTCTCATTATTCAACTCTGTTGCGTTTTTGTCAGTTTTACTGGGTGAGCATCTTCTTGTATTGTTTGATACTATTAGAAAATAAAGGGTTATTCAGATTTTTTTCAAAGTAAGTCTGTTATTCAGATTTTTTTTTCAAAGTAAAGGGTTCTTATTTTTTTGCATGATTTAACCCTCTCTTGGAATCCTTTCTTTTCAGTAATATACACTAGCATAAAGTAGATATTTTAAGAGAATTCTAACTAGGCTAACAAGTGCATTTTTTTCATTGACCACTTATTTCTTTTTCTATCCTTTTAGTGTACCAACATTTCAACGCCTTATTTGTTTGCAAACTAACCATGAAATGATGTGCTCTTTGAACAGTTAAAGAAGGATGTTGAGGCAGAGGTTTCAAAGATCTTGTAAAGAAGTACACATCATCACTTGAAGATGGAGACTATGATTGTGAGCCAAGAAGTTGGACACAAAATGAGCTCTGTTCCATCACACTGAATAATCAGAGTTGTATTCATTCTTTGTTCTGTTGTACTAAATAATCAGAGTTGTATTGCAACTTGTGGTCTTAGTTCATGGTGTTATCAATGTTCAAAGTTTTAGACGTTAAATATCTTCACAAATTGAATTTGGATCAATCATTATAAAGACTCTCATTGCTATAGTTAATTTTTTAAAATTTGCCATTATGCCAAGTCATTGGGCTTTATATATTTCCCATTGGAATCTAAAAAAATGAAGTAAACTAATTTAAAGACTCACAAATACGACACCAGTGGAGTTTATCATGCTTCAAGCACATATTCGAATAATGTCACATGCTTCAAGTACAAAGAGAGAGATATTAGTGAAAATAAGTATTGCATTCATGTGGTACATTGTTTATAACTTTATAGAACCATCATTAACAAAAAAGTTTGAATTAGATAAACAGAAAACTTACATCCACATGAATAGTATGAGTGAGGATTAATGAAGAATTAATAATACATGTGGCTAGGTGATGAACAGAAGTAAGAAACTGATCATGCACTTTTTCATTCCAGAATCATTCCTACAAGTCAGAAGTGCTTGCAGAATAGCACAATGCACAAAGAAGAAGAAAAAAAGAATTTTGACAAAGGAAATGAATGCGTCATAGCTCATTCTTTTCTGAAAGTTGATGTGCTGAACACTTTAGTTCAAAAGTCATTAAGGTTTTTTCTGATGTATTTTCCTATAACAACACTATAACAGGCAAAGGTGGGCAGCATCAACAGACGAGGAGACAATAACAGGGAGATGGAAGCAACATGCAGAGGGCGGCGGCGGCAGTAAGAAGAGCAAGGGAGGCAACAACAGGTAGAGGCGACATCAGCAGACCTGCAGTGAAGCTCCATAATCTTTGGAGCAGTCAGCCAGACTCCTCGGCATCGATCACGAAGAGAGAAAATCTTCGTAGTCGTCCAGTAGTCAGCGAGTTGCAGCAATCTAGAGGCGGCTCAGCTTCATCGATCGCCTCTTCGCCTGGGAGAACAGCTAAAGACGTTCATGGCCGGCGAAGAGGAGAGAACACATACGCCGCTTCATTTCCTCCAACATTCAATTTCTCGTTCATGGTATGCTCTTCAATTGATTCAATTTCTCGTCCACAATCTTGGTCGTTGATGAATAATCCATGGCCTTGATTGCTCTCATGTTCTCAATTTCAGCTTGGTCAGGATCCGTCCCGTATCCCTACGGAAAAAGATGCTCCGTAGGCGCATTAACCCCATTAAAAAAATATAAAAAACTCAAAAATTGTCATGTCAAATAAAAAAGAGGAAAAAAATGTATCTAGCGGCATGAACCGCTAAATCATAATTTGGAATCACGTTACCTCAAATTATGATCCTCAAGTTCAATTTGAAATTCTATCAAGTGTCTTGTTCAAGCTTGATTTTAGTAGCCAAACAAGATTTTTAGAGTCAACTTTTTTTATACTTTTATATAAATTTATTAATACGAGTCTATAAATGTGAGCAAAAATTTATTGTGTTGTAATCCAAAATGACATATTTTATTCAATATGTATATATGTTTGCATAAAGCTTCTTAGATATTTTATCTCTCGGATTTTTTTTCTTAGATCTTTTATCTCTCGGATAATTGTGAAAAATAGTTCCAACTTTGTAAAGTTCTAATTGTATTTAAAAGTAAAAAACTTATAACTCTACAGCAACAAAAATTAAATATGAACTCAATATTGATCACGTGAACGACACATCACAACCTTTTAATTTTAAAATGAATAAGTCTTAGTATTTTATATTTATTTTTTTTGTCGTGTCTCATATCAAATTTTATGCTATATTATCTAAGGGGGCGTTTGGTTGAGGAATAAGACCTGAATTAAGGTCTTATTCCCCATTTTTTTGCCAAACGTCCAAAAGAATAATAATGGGCCCCACACAATATTAAATGCTGGATTACATCAAATCTCACTTTTTTGTATTCTCAAAGGACCCAAGACTAACTTATTCCCTATAGATTAGGATTTGAGGATTAAAGGATGGACTAAAAATATTTAGTCCATCTATAATTTTGTGTGAACCAAACGAGGCCTAAAAGAATAATTAAATGTAATAGCCTAATAGGTAAGAAATGTCATAAGTTGATGATATAACATTCAACGTGTTGTCATAATTATCCAATTAATATTTAAAGATCTTATTTTAACGAATTATGCAATGGTTATAATTATAACTGATGATTGTTTATGAAAATATAAAAAAAGTTAAATTTGTAGTGAAAGTAAAAAAAACATATTTTATGTATTGTTTTATCTTTGATACTTTTATCTAAAGTTTATATATATATATATATATATATATATATATATATATATAGTTATGTTTTCCTATTTCACTCTTTCACTGTTTTTATTTCTTTCTTTTCCTTTTAATTTACATTTCATCTTTATTTTTTAATTTATTTTGTTTACTCTATCATTAGCTTATAATTTTTTATCCTTTAATTTATATTTCAAATGATTAATTTAATTATTAACATTTAGTTTTGAATGTTAAAATTTTAATTTTATGCTAACTATTTTTAGTTTAAAATTAAAAGATATATTTTTAAATGTTATATTCTAATTTTATACTAACTCAATAATATAATTCTAAAAATATTTTTTAATTTAAATTTAATAAAATATCTTATATTTTATATAATATATTATGTTTAATTAACGTTTGTTTGTAGTTTAAACTTATCAAAATATTTTATATATTATATAAAAGTTTAATTTTATATTATTTATAAGATTATTAGAAATAATTTTTATGTATCAAACTAATTTTATATTTTATATTTATAATTAATTTATTTATCTAGATAATTAATTTTATTATAATATTTTAATTTATTCAAACGCTATTAAATTGTTTTTATTAAATTAAATTATTCATAGAATTCGAAGAACCTCATATTTCACTTATCAAACAGGACTATATGCATGTTCCTTATTTTCGTATATTCTTTTTATCTTTTATTTCTATTAAATTGGAATTAGGGGCAGGCGGAGAGGGTATAAAAAATTGTTAGGGCTTTTATGAATCGGGCTGGAAAATGAAAAGCCCAAAGGAAAAAAAACAGGCCTTTTCCGCTGTTTCCGCTCGTAGCCTTCTCAAGACAAACCCGAGTTCTCGACTGCCCGCAGGAACGCCGCTTCGGACCCCCTTCCAGGAACTAACAACAACAAAAGCAATGCAAGCCTCGAGTATTTTGGCTTCCACGCAGTGTTCTTTCCTCGGACGGCAGCGTCTTCTCTGCTCTCCTCGCCACTGCAACCTCTCTTTCCCTCGGAGGACCACGGCGCAGATGGCGTTCAACAAGATCAAGGTCGTCAATCCGATCGTTGAGATGGATGGTAAGCGTGTGAGAGAGATCCAGCATGCACTGCCTTTGATTATTTATTATTTTATTAGTATTCTTCGATCATTGGAGTTCCTGCGATTTGTCGAATCTTGCATGCTTCGTTAGAATTTTATGAGGTAAAGGTGTTTGCTTTTTTGTTAGCACGAGTTAGATTCATTTTCTTACTGTGCTGAATGTATCTACAGTAAACATACATGCTTGTGAAGGTGATTTGATTAACATATGAGTAAAAAAAAATATGATGTTTTGAAGTAAGAAATGAACTTGTGATGTGAATTTTAGGATGGTTCTTTGATGTAGGCGGCCTGAAATAAACACATCTGGAACTTGATCAGTATCATCCAAGATGATGTCAATTAGGAGATTTACTCTTTTCTTTTCTTTGTTTTTGCTTGATTATATTAGGATGTGAATTTTAGGATGGTTCTCTGATGTAGGCTGTCTGAAATAAACACATCTGGAACTTGATCAGTATCATCCAAGATGATGTCAATTAGGAGATTTACTCTTTTCTTTTCTTTTCTTTGTTTTGCTTGATTGTATTAGCTCCCAGCTCGTGACTAGAGGTTACAAAATGGCCCTGAAATATTTTGATCAGTAGGTGTAGAATATAGCTAGAATTTTTTCATCATAGTGGAAGTTTTGGATCAAACTCAATTTGTAGATTGATTGGAATGGGCCACTGGACAGGCTCTGACGGGGGAGCATTATATGTAAACCTCTTTCAATAGTGATACAGAGTTTGATTTTGTGACCTCTCCTTACCATGATTCAACCTGCTTAAACCTTTTTCAATATTGACACATCCAGAGTTTGATCTTGTGACCTCTCCTGATTCAACCCCACACCATTTGAACCAATCAACTATTGGTTGCTAGGCTCAGCTCAAATACAGAAAATTAAACTTGTTTACTTTTTAATTCTACTTTGTACTGTAAGCTTTTGATATGTGTGTCATGAACTCAACTTTTATTGCTTTTCTGTTCTTTCCTTAGCATCTACTTGTGTTGTTTTGCATTTTTGTGCAACTGTTTGTTTTACAAACTATTTTACTGTTATATTCACATTGTCTTTTTTGGCTCTTTTGAATTTTAATTTTCTATTTTGTCTTTTAGTTTCATATTTTGTACCGAAATTTCAAGATGCATATGCATTCCACTAATTTTTGTGGTCATATATTAAAGGTGCTATCTCTATTCTTGCATAGATTTTTGGAAGTTATCTTAATGTTTTGCTATTAATTTGTTCTTTTGTGCAGGGGATGAAATGACTCGAGTTATTTGGAAATTAGTCAAAGATAAGGTGAATAGTCACAATTCTTCTTATTTTATTTCATATGTTTACCTTCAGAGTTTGCAAGCTATGTAATCTAACATGTTTTATTATTTTTTTGTTATGTTTGCAGCTTATTTTTCCATTCCTGGACTTGGATATAAAATATTATGATCTGGGCCTTCCAAATCGAGATGCCACAGATGATAGAGTTACAATAGAAGCTGCGGAAGCCACTCTCAAGTATTGTCTTCATGAAATTTTACTAGTGATGGTCATCGCTAATACTTGTTAATTACTCGTTAAGTACTGATGAAGACATGACAACTAAATGTCATTGATTTTCTCATATTGACCAATTAGCTTTCTCAGTAGATGCTCTGATCCGTGTAGATGACCTTGGACATGTTTTCCTTTCTGCTGCTTGTCTAAAGAACTGGATAAACCTCCTATCCAGATCTATTTGCAAGAATAGTCATTTTGATAATTGACAGATATTTTTTATAGGCTTATTAGATTTCCAATTTGCGTAGTCACTTGAGTATTTTATACTTTGCTTAGTGGTTTTTTTATTCTTGCAGGCATAATGTGGCAATCAAATGTGCGACAATAACCCCAGGTATGATATAAAAAATTTGTTTCTTGACAAAAGTACAGAATTCTGTTGCAAAATTGATGTTAATAATGACTATACTTGTTGTCTTTTTCCCTGTTTTGTTGTTAACAACTTAATATGCATGTACAGATGAAGCTCGTGTCAACGAGTTCAACCTGAAAGCAATGTGGAGAAGTCCAAATGGAACAATCAGAAACATTTTGAATGGTATGACTAGAAACTCAATTCTTTGCCATGCTATAGACATATTACTGACTCAAACTATTTGATAATTTGAAATTCTGAAGGCACTGTCTTTAGAGAGCCAATCATTTGTAAAAATGTTCCACGGCTTGTCTCAGGTACTGAGTAGTAATTTTA
The DNA here is from genome assembly GCA_001647135.1 of Pontederia paniculata. Classification (NCBI taxonomy): domain Eukaryota; kingdom Viridiplantae; phylum Streptophyta; class Magnoliopsida; order Commelinales; family Pontederiaceae; genus Pontederia; species Pontederia paniculata. The sequence continues at coordinate 36,042 of LTAE01001770.1, read as the reverse complement.
TACTAAATAATCTATGATGTGCTTTCTTTTTCCTTACATATCTGACGCCTCCAGGGTGGACAAAGCCCATATGCATTGGCAGACATGCTTTTGGAGATCAGTATCGTGCCACTGATGCAGTTGTTAAAGGACCTGGAAAGCTCAAACTAATATTTGGTAGGTCTATCTCATCATTCAGATGCTGGATGATTGCATGCTTGGCAATCATTGTTTTCCCTTTCAAAAAAGGAAAAAGAAACTCATAATTCAGTTTGACTATCCAGAGCTGGTGTCATGTAAGGAGCATTGTGGAATGAGATGAAAGATGTCATCAGGTTCAGAAAACCTGAGTCATATAGACGGTACATATGATTTGTATGTGAATTGCAAATCATAGTAAATATAGTGTAGTCTCTAATGTCTCAATGTATACATTTTCAAGCTAGCAAGCTTCACAAAACTTAAACTAGGAAGAAAATTGGTTTTTAAGGTTTGCTTAGGAATATTATAGTTGCCTTCTTGTATATGTATGTATGTTGAAAGTAAATGCTTGACGCAAAACATCTTTTTTTTTTTTCTTTCTGGAAAGATGACACAAAACATCTGGTGACTTGTTTATGTATATTCCAACAAATTTAACGTCTTCAAAAGAATTTTGGTGATATTTTTACTTCTTTGAGAAGGTTAATATTTTTGCTATTCATAAAAGCTTAGATAAGCGCATCAATTTGTCAATTTTCTATTTTCTTTTGCTGATATAAACAACTTTGCAGAGGGAAATGAACAACAGATTGAGCTAGAAGTGTACAAGTTCACAGGTGCTGGTGGTGTAGCATTATCTATGTATAACACTGATGAGGTATTCATTCTACCTGTTAGCTTGGGATTATACTAAGTGATTTTTAGTTCCGAAATCTGACATCTGAGTTTTTCTCATGTTTGTCCACTAAAGTCAATTCATGCTTTTGCTGAGGCCTCAATGAACACGGCCTACCAGAAGAGGTGGCCTCTTTATCTTAGCACCAAAAACACGATTCTCAAAAAATATGATGGCAGGTATAAACTCTTTGCACCAAAGCTTCTATGTATGTCAAATACGACAATGGGTTTGACACTTCCCGTTACGTCATTTTTCTACTTTTACGTATAGCCTCTCCTGTATCCTGCAGGTTCAAGGACATATTTCAAGAGGTTTATCAGACTCAATGGAAATCCAAGTTTGAGGCTGCAGGAATTTGGTAAAGCTATAATAAAGGGCTTTCTGTTCCATCACTGGAGTGCTCATAGAAATCTTATTTGGCAGGTATGAACATAGGTTGATCGATGATATGGTTGCCTATGCGCTAAAGAGTGAAGGTGGCTATGTATGGGCTTGCAAGAACTATGATGGAGATGTCCAAAGTGATTTTTTGGCCCAAGGTACACAATCTATCTGTTTCATTTTATGACAGCTGAATTCAATAGAAACAGACACAAAAGAGTTAGCTATCCTCTGCATAAAGATATTTGCAATACGTGAATACTTTTTGTGACAATAAACTTCTTTTTTTTCAGGTTTTGGATCTCTTGGCTTGATGACATCAGTACTGGTATTTGGCCTAATTTCTAATTCAATTGACAATTTCACCAAAAAAAAATACATTGACAATTTGGAAGGCCTAAACTTGGAAGTGAAATATGTTGATTTTTTTTTTGCTGAAATGGGTCATAATTTGCTTATGATGCAGATGTGCCCTGATGGAAAAACCATTGAGGCTGAAGCTGCACATGGTACAGTTACTCGTCATTACCGTGTTCATCAAAAAGGAGGTGAAACAAGCACAAATAGCATTGCTTCAATCTTTGCCTGGACACGTGGTCTTGCTCACAGGTTTCAACTTCTTCACTTTTTCCATTGTTTGCCAAAATAATAAGTTTCTGTCACTGGAAGCTAACTGTTGTATTGGCGACATGAAGCTGCAAGTCCTGCTATCTGATGTTTGCGACTTTTAATTTTCCATCATTAAGTTTTACTAAGTTACTAACATATCATCTAAATGTTAATATGACTTCCTTCATGGCATCGTATTGACTACTCACCTAGTACATGACCAATTAGCTGTTGGATGTTTCCTAAAATGGTGTGTTTTCACGTAGGGCAAAGCTTGACGAGAATGCTAGATTGCTTGATTTCACCGAAAAGCTTGAAGCTGCTTGCGTTGGAACTGTGGAATCTGGAAAGATGACTAAGGATCTTGCTCTACTCATACACGGATCCAAGTACTCACCTGCGCTTCCATATGTGCTTGATCTCCTGAATAAATTTGTTCATTGCTTACTTAAACAGACTTGGTGTAAAATGGAAATTTGGTGTTTGGTTCTTGCAGGGTCACTCGTGATCACTATCTGAATACTCAAGAGTTCATTGATGCAGTTGCAGATGTTCTTAAAGCAAGACTTCCAAGCATATCAAAGTTGTAAAGTCCTCATTATCCACTATTTGTGCCTAAAGGGATATGCTAAGAAGTTTTCAAGAATAAATAGCTAATTAATTTTTTTCTTTTTCATTATAATATGTTTCATTAGACCATTACGAATTGAGAGGTAATCAAAATCGTGTACCGAAACATTTATATATCAAAATAGAGTTCTTATGGCGCGGGCTTCCAAGTTCCAACTGTAAAACACGTACCTGAACAAAGGTAATTGGAATTTTTTAATTTTTTGTTATGACTGATTTTATTTTACGTGACCATGCATTTTAAACGTAGGACTATTTCGGTTGCCACCATAGTTTCCGAATTTTCGTCAACACTAATTTGTGTTGTCGGGTCATACGTAGTCATGGGTAAAATTTCAGCGAGAGCTTTTGGACCTGACTAATCTTTGTCCTCAGGTCAGACGCCAAGTGATAGTTTGAGTGAGATTTTTTTTTTTATATACAAGAGTTCGAACTCAACGGAAGCCTTTCATATCTCTTATTCGAACATAATTGGTTCAGTTCAAACGACGAATATTTAAAGAGTTGCTGACTTGTCATTTATGACTTTATGTTCTTTTAAACTGTGTTTGTTTTGGAACAAATATATTAAATAATATAGATTTTGTACTTTTCAAATAGAGTTATTTTCGTTAACGTTTTCTCAATTATAACTTTTTTTTTCATATAATCCTAAATTATAAATTTATCAATTTAGTCCTTAACTTATGTCAATTTGTTAATCAAGTCATTCTATTAAAATCTATCTAAATTTTTGTTATTTTTTTTATTAATTATGAAATGATATATTATCATTTTCTTTTAAATATTACAAAAAATTAAAAAAATAATAACTTGATAAAGATATTTCATAATTAATAAAAAATATTACTAAATAATATTTCTATCCTTACTTTATTTTTTTAATTTTTATAAAGATTTTTTTATTATATTAAAGATAAGAACAAGAATGATATTTCATACTATTAAAAAAATTAACTTAACAAATTTTTAATTGTAGATTGATAAATTGAAATAAGTTTGAGGATTAAAATGGATAAATTTATACTTTAAGGTTAGATGCGAAAAAAAATATAATTGATGAGGTGTTAGCGAAAATAATTTTTAAAATAATATATTTTGAAAATTGATTGTATTAAAGAAAGTAAGTTAAAAAAGTATGCACATGATATAGGACCCAGTGTTTACTGTTCAGTGGAAAATGTTTCCATTTCTCTTTTGAAGAATTTATTTTCCTCTTGAGAAGAATAATTCAACTTTTAAAAGATGACTTCCAATTTTCCTACTTGAGTCAATTTTTTTCTTCTTGGATCGAACTTTGAAGGCGTGCATACTTGTTTTTCTTTACTAAGGCAAGCCCACATGTCTATAATTTGAAATTGGCACAATGTAAGATATGGATTTTTTTTATTTACTAGGTGAGATTTGAGCCATTTCACAATGCTCCCATTCATCAACATACATTATTTTATGTCCATTTTTCTGTAACACAAAATTATAAAAAAATGAATTATATTTATCATAGATTACAAATTTTCAGATCATTTTAAAATTTTATCATGGTATTTTGCCATAGTTCAAAAACAAAAATAAAATATTTAAGTAAATACTACAAGAATCCATTTTATACTTTCAATCTTAAGCTTTGGAATGCATTGTTAGTGTAGAAAGGCAATGAACATAATGGATGATAAAAGTATTATCCTGCATACCTTTTTAACTTACATAAAGATCACTGACTTTCCTTCCTCTTTGCTTCAACTTGAGGGGTGCTGCTCATTCCCCGAAACTCCAAGAACACATTATCCTCTCTTGTACAACGAAGAATAAGATCTTAGTTGCTCATTACTTGGCTTTTGGACAGATTCTATAAAGATGAGAGACAAAAAATGATAGAAAGAGAGAGAAAATAGTTAATGGTGTATTTATATGCTTAATATTTGAGTGGATAAATTAATGAGTTAATGATCACAAGCTCAAAGATTATATATGAAATTTGAATTAATCACTATAGCCTACTGAATTCTTCAAGAACAATACTCATTTTTGTGATGATTAATAAAGCATGAGTGCTATTAGAAAAAAAATAACTTAAATTGATTTTTTTTTTAAATATAATAAATAATAATTTAAATTTAAGCCTCAAAGAATTAGTTAAGTACTAATAATTGTGTTCAAAACCGAAACGAATAAAAAAGAACGCCTTTACCCCCAAAAATAACTCAAAATTGCCACTACATGCACATTTCACCACTCGACCACTCGACGTCGTAGGCAGATCGAAACATACGCCAACGCGATTTGTGCGCTGCCAAAACTTGGGCTCCAAGAAGACAACATGGAGGACGTCCTCACGGAGTTACCGCCGCCGTCGCGTTTCTTCCCGGAGGACCTCGACAACTTCGCTGCTCCGCCGCCGCCCCTCTCGCCCCCTCTTCTCCTCCTAAACCCTAACCCCGACCCCGCCCTCTTCCGCCCCTCTGTCCTCGCCATCGCCATCTCCGCTCCCTCCCTCGCCGCTCTCCGCTGCATCGGCGGCAAATCCATCATCGGAACCCTGGTCCTCCCAGAGCTGCCCCTCGCCGGGAACTCCCTCGACCCTTCCTGTCCCCGCGACCGCTCGTGCCACCTCTACGCCGTCGACCGCCGACCTGCGCCGCCTGTTGTCCTCGTTGCGATCCAGTACCCCGTCTCCGCCGAGAGGGCCCGTGCCGTTGCTAGGACGCTGCTGGGGGAGTTCCGGGCCGAGAGGGTTGTCGTCCTGGATTCGATCCGGAGCCAGAACTACAGGGGACGGTTGGCCGTGGACGAGGCCCTCGGGTTTAAGCTGGAGACGTTGGAGGAGAAGCGCAGCGGGGATCCGACGGTGCGCGGGTTGGAGTATCTGCCGTCCGGGAGCGTGATGGATGGCCTTGGAGCGGCGATCCTTGGGGAGTGCCAGATGAGGAAGGTCAAGGGAACGCTGGTTGCGACATGGCCGGCGAATGGTCGGCCGGGCGCAATGCCAATGCTTCGTTCATTGATGTCGGGTTTAGGTTTTGACGTCGGCAGGGATGATTTCAGAGATGAGTTTGGGGCTGGTTTTGGAACTTCTTCCGCTCATGGTTATGACTTGTATACCTGAGAAATGAGGTACTCTTTTGCTGCTTGTTTTGTCACTTAATTCTCAGCTTGTTGTCAATGTTCAAACCATGTCCACCCTGAAAAATGATAGAACTGTGTTTTTGGAGAGCCACTGAGTTCCTGAGTCGAGTTACCTTTCAGAAAAACCTTTGAAATTTTTTACTGATAGCACGCAAACATTTACATTTTGGCGCTATTCTAGTATTGGAAATGTTCAGTTCTTACTTCTTAGTAGCAGTTCGTGTTAGTTCTTGCTCTGCTTGCATCATGTTGAGATCTAACAGTGAAATCAGAATTTTAGTTAGGTTTTCTGTGTAAACTCAAAGCTGAGGATATGTGAAAATTATGTCCTGGTGATTCTAATCTTTGCTTCATACCAGAACATTAACTGTGCAGATACCAGTAACATAATTTAAGTACAACAGAAGGATCCGTGTGCTGTATGTTTTCACCAAACAAATCAGTTATGCAGATTTTGCCTCACTAAACCTAAAACCTATTAGCCAGTGTGACAACTGATCAAGATGCTCAACATATATGTCGAACTTGAGCGCTTAACATATTCCTTTAATTACAAAAGTTAGTTACAAAAGTTAGTTACATGCAAAAGCCTTCAATCCAGGGGTGTTGAACGGGTATGTGGCAATTGAGATGAGATGCAAAGGACGGCCAAGGGTTAGCACAAATTGACAAAATCCAAAAGAAGAATAGCTAGTGGTGAAAGAGAAAGTGAGCAACTATGAAGGGGGTGTATTTTATTTAATAATCAGAGGATAGGTCAAGTGTAATCATAACCATAGAGCTAACTGCGGCAGTTAAATAGTGACACCGTATAAAAAATTTACAATATGTTCACAAAATTTGACCATATATGGTAAGAGAAGATAAAAGTACTTTTATTGATCTAAATTGTATATAACTTATCTAAGAAATATGAAAGATGTAATTTATGGTTGAATGTTTAGTTTATTCCTGGTAATGATGTAATTTTAAGTAGCATGGGGAGGAAAATTACTTAATCTGTAGTTTTACATCTCAGAAATAAAATACAACTTATGTAGGAACGAGGAGTGACATGGACCCACTTGGATCCCTCCCACTTTCTGGCCTGGTTGAAGATGCTTGTTCCTAACGTTTCCTATATGACTTAACTTGTCAAGCTCTTAAGCCAAGATCCTATGACATATCTATCAGTTTCAATAGCTTATCATTTGGACCCTATGTTTTTTGCTGGGAAAGTCCCAGTATAGATCATCCCCTAGGAAAGTCAATAGGTAGTTGGATCTAGTTCTTGCATTCAAACAATCAGTGTTGAACCTATTTATCCATCTGATTCTCTAGTGCGTCCCTTGCATCAATCATTTCCTGGAGAAATGTGTTTAAGCTTGACAACCTACAAGTTTTTTCATGTATCCAACATCTCTTCTTTATCTTTCGCCTTCATTTCTATTTTTGAATAGCATATGTTCTTTCGCCTTCATTTCTATTTTGAATAGCATATGTTCAGCAGAAGCAGAGAGAAATTATCCAAGATGTGATATTGCAATATACTTTTTAAACCTTGAGCTTCCCCTTTTTCTTGTGTGAATTCATTTTGAAGTCATGACTAACGAATGGGGGTCATAATTTTTTTTGCGGGGAAGCTCAAGTTCAAATCTCGAGTTCCGGAAGGGTACATTTTTTTGTAAAAGGATGACATGGGCTTCCACCCGTCTCTCGGATGATTCATATTTCATAATAACTCGACAAATCACATGGCGCCAGTGAGAGATCATTAAAGTTTCTGCCCTATCAACTTTTGATGGTTGGATAGGGGCCTGCAATAGTGGTCATAATTTTCTTATCTGAAGTCTGTAAATACAGTTGCTTCTAATGTAGGAAATATAGAAAGGGAAGCTGTTATTAAAATTTCTCTTGGCTAAAGTTCATGCTCAGAAGCTCTACCATTTAGGTATTCTATGCTTAAACACATTTTCATCCTTGATATAACTCATCACATAACCATTTCCTTGAGTTGTAATTTTAAATTACTCAAATATGATTGGTTGAGTCACTATATATCTACTATCTGATTCTCTTTTCCCAAGAAGAATAAATTGGACGATTTATCAGTCTTGCTAGTCATCCCTTCCACTCTCTCTAAAATTAAAAATAAGAGAAACATAAAAAAAATGGTGAGTTTCATACAGATTGGGTTGGGAAAAAGACAAGCAGAGAGGAGATCAAAGGACCAAACTGTGCTATAAAGATGATGCATGTATCAGATTATGAAGTCTCTTTTTGGTACCAAAGATTTAGGATTGTTTTTCTCAATTTCTCAATCACGATTGATTACACCATGCTATAATTATGGAGTTCTCGATCATCATGCATGGGGTTGGGATCAGCAAATACTTAAAATATCCTGCAATATTCATCTTACCAAATTGGTAAGATTCATGAGAATAACCAAGAAACTAATAAGAAATGCTTTTACTTTAGCATGTTGGAGGCTGATGCATAATTTAGTAACTGACTGCGTGTTTTGTTGTGATGAAATTAAGGAAATGTTCTCATTTCTTTGCTTTGTCATGAGATATATGTACTATTCAGCGCATTTGTCTCTCATATTCTTTAGTGACATGGTAAGCATGAATGCTTTATATTACACCATGATTATTCTTGCTAAATGAAATATTTTATCAGTATGTCATCTCGAACCAGTGTTTTGTTGATATCTGTACATCTATCCTCGACACATATTATTATGAAAAGGTGGTTTTATCCCATTGGTTGGATGACCGATAAACATAATTTAGCTTGGTCAGAATCCCATCCTCTTGTATGTTCTGCACATTTTAGTTTTTGAAATAATTTCTTAATTAGTCTTTCTTTAATTGTAGTTGCGGCAGGCAGGTGTGTTGTGAGTGCTTACAACTTGGAAAAAAAGTAGGGTTTGTTTGAGAGGATGAAGTGAAATTTTGAAGAGGAGAGTGTTATGCCATTAGACAAAGCCATCTTTTTCATCTAATTTAATTATGACACAGGAGTGGGAGATTTTCGGAGGACTAATGCAGGTGGGGTTTGCTCTATTTATCACACTCTCAGATATTTGGTTGTTTGGTTACCTTCGAAAATCTGTTTGCTTAATTCATGAATGCTGTGATTCTTTGTGCCCACTTCATCAGATATCTATATCTTTTGGTTAGCTGGTTTTGATATCTGAAATTTCTGATTGAGACTGCAGCATATTGCTAGTTCCATGAATAGGCAGGCGTTCTCTCGGCTCCAATTCTTGCCAACAATGCTCCCTGCTTGTTACACACAAATTACCTAGCCGTTGAACATTCAAAGATCAATGAGATATACACTAACATTAGTTGGTTCAACCAGTAAATATTATGTTTTCGCTCAAGTAAAATTTCAAATTTACTTTTTTATGTATGTAAATTCGCTGCTAGTTTCATTCATCATATTGAGACGGATGATTCATAGCGATCCAAATTAATCAGAACTAATGCTTTCAAGTGGCAAAGATAAATTACCTATATTCATCACTTATGAATAAACTTGTCAAACTTTGAGTTAACTCTTAAAATTTTAACGAATTTAATAGTTTAAGTCGGTAAAATAAATTAAATCGACTATTTTATATGAAGATAAACTCAATTTTTAATAATAAAATTCAAAAGGCTCTATACGATCTACAGTAGTCTACACGGTTTCTCATTTTCTATAATAAAATTATATTTTCTTATGTTGAATAATAAGATCGATAACATATTAGTTATTTATAATTATATTTATTTGATATATAAAATTTTCAACATTGCAATACTTATTCTACATAAGCTCTCGAGTTCAATACTTTATCACATAATCAAACTTTTAAACAACCATTGTTAGGAAAAAAAACATGATAAAAACTAAATGGTGATTAATTAATTATGTTATGAAAACTTTGCAAAAAAGAAGTCTATTACTTATAAAATTAGTATGCACTCCCCCGAGAATTATTAAATACTAAGATAATTAAAATAGAGGTACTACAAGAGGTCCTCTGTGCTCCAAACATTTGGTCGCCCATGTGCGCTTTTCTGTGACAGAAGCATCTGCTAGGAAATTATTGGTATAAAGCGGCCGAGGTACCATTCCTCCTCATGGCCGAAAGAACTGAAAAAATAATAAAATGTTTCTTCTCTTTTTCCTCAGCGAAGCACTCATCAGTTCATTGGTTTCTGACATGCATCCCATTGGTTGCTAACAGAATGTAACTTTTCAGAGGTATCAGGTGTCAATGAATGCTTATCAATTTACATCAGTTTAATTTTCTCATTCCTTCTTCTTCTTCTTCTTCTTCTTTTGCATCTTATTTAGCATCAGCAGGCCATGAAGTCCTATCACATCCATCTTTTTGGCAGGGCGAAGAGGAAGGAGGTGGTGGACCTTGATGTTTGATGCCCATAACATGCAGCAGGGAGGGGGTGAAGGGAGACTGGAGAGGAGAATAGAACAGATGAAGGGGGAGGCATCTGCTTCCCCACCCTATGATTCTTTTCAGTGCTGCCGCCTGCTGTTGAGCCCCATTAATTATCAGCATCCTCCTCCCTCCCTGTCGAGGTGCCATTGGCCTTGGAGAACATTCATGATCCGTGGCCAACAATAATTGTCGGCTCCGCAGTCGTGCAAGGATTCAGGCGTAGCCAATTATGAAAGCCGGATGTAGGCTTTAATCAGTACGACGTAGTAGCTGATAGCAGTTTCCAGTACCCCGTGGATAGTCTTGCATGAACAAAACAGTAAACTTATAAATGATCGGCTTTTAGTTATTCGTGATATATTTTAAATTAGTGCGGATTAAACATTCAATGCGGATAATATCATAAATGAGAATGAGAGTGTTGAGTCAGTCTCGCATGCTCATTTGAATAACGTAAAATCTTTTAATAAATCAGTGCGAACTAAAAATTCAAAGCGAACAACACCATAAATGGAGATCGAGGTTACAAGAATAGTTGAACGTTAGAACCCACTCAGTGAGATGTTACAGTGAAACGTATAATATAACATGGTTTCTCATTCATCATTCAACTGCATAGAATCTTCTTTCCATTCCATTCCCAGACATCTGTTTTGGTGTTAGAACTTTAAACCAAGGCTAATTGTTTTTCCTCCACCTTATCCCAAATAGATGTCCGGGATGCAACTATAAGTAAAAGAGTCCATTTGATTGGCTCCTGGAAGGCAGAAGTGTGATACATCACATCAGATGCATCTTCCATGTTCCCTTTCGTTTATATATTATCACATGTATCACGATTCAATCTCGTCTTGTTCAATTGGTTGGTCACGAATTGTCAGAGACCAATAAATAGTATACACAACATATGTTTAACTTAAAATTATTCGTAATGTTAAGCTAAGCAAAGTTCTCACCTTTTAGTAACTCAAAATTATATGACTACTTTTAGATAAAAAATAAGATTATTTTCGATAATACTTTCTCAGTTATAATTTTTTTCACATCTAATTTTAAATTTTAAATTTTATTTTTTGAACTAATTTCGATTTGTCAATCTAATCATTCCATATTCTTTCATTCAAAATTTTGTTAAGTTAATTTTGAAATGACAATTTATCCTTTTCTTTTAAATATTATAAAAAAAATTAAAAATAATAATTTTATCAAGATATTTTATATTATTTTAAAAATAATTATTAAATAATATTTGTATCATTAATTTATTTTTTTATTTTCTAAGTATTTTATTATATTAAAAAATTAAGGATAAAAATAATATTTCATAATTATTAAAAATTAACTTAATAGAATTTTGGATAAACGTTAACAAACGGATCAAATTGACAAATCGAAATAAGTTCGTGGACTGAAATTGATAAACTTATAATTTAGGATTAGATGAAAAAAAGTTATAATTGATGTGATGTTAGCAAAAATAACTCTAACAAATATGCAGTACACCATTAATCCTTGAAAACACTTGAGATTTTTTTGGATATTATTATCTTATTATCACTCCTCAAATCTTAATCTCAATCATTTTATGAGAATTTTACATTTATATTAAAAATATACTTATCAAAATGATGATGAAGTTAAAGGGTAAAACATAGTAGTAAAGAGAAAAAAAACATTAATATTTATGAGTGGTAATAAGCATCCTTGTGAATATTCCCAACTCATTGCTGCAAATTAATCCAACTACTGTATAAGATATTGAAGATCATGCTTTAGCATTTATAATAAGATTGGAGCAAGTTCTGAATTTTAAACTTTTGAGCAACATATATTCTGTTGTGATGAAGCATCTTAACTAGTTAAATCTCAATCTGACATGTAGAACCTTAGGAAAGATATTGTATTTAATAAAGGAGAAACCCTTTTGATATAGAGATCAACATGAATCCCTGTCAAGCTTAACGCAGAATAAATCCAAGAAGATTCTGACATGATCGAGGAGACGAAGACCGGACCTGACGCTTATATATTCCTCCATGTAAACTTACTGCCCACTAAAATGGTGTCATGATTACGAATCCGAAGGCCACAATGAAGCCAAGGCAAAGATATACTCAAAGATGCTTTGTCCTCGCATTTTGCCAAGAATTTCTACATCAATTCCTTGTTTCCGGTACTGAATCTTACGTAGTAAGCGAATAAGACTTCGTCCTTTAATTTGAGTTAAATCATTATGATTTATGTTTGAAAAATAAAGAATAGGGGTATGTTTGAGAATTTTATGATTTTTTCAACGTTTTAAAAAAATATTATAATAAAAATATTTTCCAAAAAATATTTTACTATAATTTTTTTAAGTTGTTTGATCATATATTTAAATATGTTGTAACACGAAGAAGAAAAAAAATATTAAAATAAAATAGAAGTGAGGATAAATAATTTTTTTAAGATATTTTCATTTAGTACATAAAATTTGATATCAAACATCTATTTATAAAGTAATTTGTTAAAAAAGATATTACGATCTAATATTAAATACTTCAAAATTATATAGCATTCAAACATAACATAAAAGAAGATGATCACAATAAAATTATATGATTCGAAAATAAATTTTTTATGCCCTTATATAATGACTCCTTTGTAGATGATCGATCTTCATTTACTATCTTCAACAATTTAAATACTCAATCTGCTGACGTGGACTCGTCACATTTTGATATGACTTGGACACTTATTCCTACTTGGTGTTGTGCATGAGAGATATTATTATGATCATGGAAGAGCTAATTAAATTCCAGCTACTCATAAGTCACAAAAGAATTTAATATGTCATGTGAGATATTGATTTAATTTGATGAACCATATATTCGACTTTGTAAGTGACACTTAATTAATTAGTAGAAAATTAATTATTTCAATGCTGTCATGTAAAAGGAAGAAAAGTTTCTGGCATCTCATCACTTTCTTTGTAAGTGTTGGATATCACTGTCAAAAAAACGCATGTCTCCAAAAATGCGTGCCTCCATCTGGGAAACACTGTGTGGCCCAGATTTCATATGTTCTCGTCGAAAGTTATATCGAACCTTTTCTGTTGTAAGCAAAAGGTTCTCAAGACCATGCAGCAAATCTTTTGACAGTACGTAAGCATTTCAGTATATGAAATCCATCACCTTTATGTTGGATCTACTTCTTTGCATTAGAACTAATTAAGCTTTTACATTAATATATCATCCAAATACAGACTGCATATGAAGTCCAATTAAGCTGACAGTATACATTTATTCAGATATCTTTGAGCACCGCATCATGCTAATTGTGTATAGCTCTAGTTAGCAGCTTAATTATACATCCTTCTTCCACCGGAGCCGGACTCCCTCTGGCAGTTGAAGTACACGGCAGCCACCGGCGAGCCGAGATTGTAGAGCTCCGCAAAGTCCTTGGTGTTGAAGTTTTGGCGCCAGCCGGGCGCGTACACCGTCTGCCGACCGAGCTGCTTGAAGAGCACCAAAATGAAGCGATGGATCCCCATGGTCGGCCTCGGGCTCTCGTAGCACATCACCTCATGTCCTGATGATCAGAGCATGCATGAGAAGAAGATATATGCTTATGCTGTCTTGCTGCATGATTACTAGAATCCAGTAGAAGAACACAGTGAACTTGTTCTCTAAGATTGGATCAACTCACCAAATGTGGCTCCTGTGGTACCAGGAATGTCTATGACCAGCCTGCAAAGTTTTCAGATGATGAGAAAAAGTAAGACAAGTTTTTTAGACACGGCGATGACAAATTGGGAATATGGACGATAAAAGATCGAATTGAAGAGGTCACCAATGCAGATACTCCCGAAGAGTTGGCTCACTTGGACTTGGGGCATCTGGGTCTACCATCACCTGCAATTGGTGCAGACACAGTTCACTTCACGACCTATGCATGGATATGAGAGAGAGAGAGAGAGAGAGAGAGAGAGAGAGAGAGAGAGGTGATGGTTCATGTGGTGTTACAAGAGTGTAAAAGCTTCTGAGGTCGTCTCCTCCAACATCGACCCTCGGCTGGTTCACCACTTGCGAGGGCTTGAACTCGCGGCCATTAGTCACTTCCCTGGAGCCGTAGACAACCCTCACTGTGGTGCTTCTGGTGAAGGGGTCTAACACATCACCCACAACCCTACCCACCACCAAAGGATCCCTTTCCCTGTTCATGGATGGAAAGCTCAATGCCTATACGATAACACAAACAGCTTCAGGTGTGAGTTTTGGAGGCTCTTGTCGACTGCCCTCTATATATAGCCATTCTGCCTGTCCTTTAGTTTGGCTCATCATGTTTTCTTACCTTGGTGGAATCTGCATGCTCACATGCTGAGTGCATCCATAAAAATTCGTAGTCATCCTTTACCTACTTAATTTCTAGTTCATATCACATATCTACATATAAATGTGAGTATCTTCTACTGTTCCTTTTTCCTATAACGTTTCAGGCCAGTGGAAATATTGACATTGCATTGATAGTGGAGTCATATCTTTGCGCTGGTTATTGAGACAGGCCAAGAGCTGGTTCTCATGTTCTGGGTAGTGGGCATTTCCTTCTTGCTGCAAGTGGAAACATAAGGATAGAGAAGGCCCCCAGCTGAGAGGTTCCACATGCACCTTATCTCCTTCTTTTCCTGTTATTGTGGCAACTATTTTTAACCATGACAGGAACAATAATGTCGGCCAGCGGAAAAAAACTTCACAAGATATCCTTAGTTTCTTTCTATCTGTGTGGCTGGTTTCATTTTTAACTGTGTGCTGTCTGCCTGATATGTGTTTGAGTGCATTCATGGCTTTTCCAAGTTTGTAGGTGTGGAGTGGTGATGTTAGCACAACTAGTTGCACTCGGAAGCATCAATTCTGCTGCTGTGATGGAAAAGGGAGGGAACACCTTTCAAATTATTGGCGATGAAGGAAGCCATACGGCATTTTGTGGTCGGGAGTAATTCGTGCATGTGTGACAGGCGTTATGTTGTCTTGAATCTAGAAAGACGGTGACATGGAGAATGTGTCTGCACTACGAGATTGGAAAGTATTGACGCTTTCAGAATTATCTCTAAAGCATCATTTCCTCATACGCGAGAGAGAGAGAGAGAGAGAGAGAGAGAGAGAGAAGTGCTTACTAGTCTCTTTCTACTTGAATTATCTCCATCTGCAAATATAGTTAGTACCAGCTTAGACACTCATGGATATTCCTAAAGAAACGAACTATTGCAGCTCCAACAAAATATATAAATATCAGAATACATCAGTTTAAAATGGGCAGTAACTAAAAGAAACAAATGATAAGAGGTCCATAGTATTGATAATTTTGACATAAGATTGTGAAATTTCTATTTATCTAATCAGCTTTAAGATCTCTCCAAGTAGTTCACAACAACTTTCTGATTCTTGTAAAGACTTTTCGTATATTTGAAATTTCCGGGTTTTCGACTCCCTTATGATCATGAGTGAGATTTTGGAAACAAGGTTCCAAACAAAGTAACCATTTCGTTGGTTGAAGGTAACAAGTTTCTTCTCTTAAGCAAGGCAAGTCTAAAGAAAAACAAGAAAAGTAACCTGCAGAAGAAAATAAACCATAGCTGAAACACCAATTACCTTACTCTCAATATAAGAAGCTTCACATATAGATCTGGATCCCTTTGAAGTGAGTTGAGATAATATTTCTGGACGAATCATATATCATGTTCTTTGACTAATAATTTATCTAGAGACATCATTACTTTTCAAATGAAATGAACATAATAAGACATAAAGCAACAGAGAGAATGCAATGCTTAGCATAAATCTTACTGATATAGTTGGGCAGTTTTCTAGATGTTATCCACGAATAGCATAACATTACACTTTAAAACAAGGGCATGTTAATCCTCTGCTAGCATCAGGAGGTAGTAGTCCTGGTGGGGTGTTCTCCAATTTCCATCACTAGGCAAAAACAGTACATTTCCAAGGTCTCAAGTCCTCAGCTGTCACTTCTTGCCATCAAAGTCATGGACCAGATAACTCCTTAATTAGATTCCTGCACATGAATTTGATGACCTAACCTCAATCCAAGACCATCTGACACCTTCATCCAAGTGAAAACACATGGCTTGCATGTTGAAAGAAAAAAGCACATGGCTTAATGTTCAAAAAAGTGCCTTTGAAGTTGATTCTGTGCATTGCAAGTTTGATCCTGATCACAATCTTCAGTTGCTTGAGTTGTTGGAGCAATTGCAAACATATAGAATACTACCAGAAAACTCCACTATGCCTCTGTCTAATTCCTTGTATGCACCACAGGTTTAAACCTTCTTCATAGTGTGCTAGTTTCACATCTTTGAGGTTTTGCCTCCACAATATATGTATTAAGAGCGAAAAGAACTTTCCGGAGTAAACATAAAAGGAAAACATCCTGAATTATTCATCACCACTACTTGATTCCTAATATTGAAGGCATGAAAGCCTTCATATTGTACTGGTTTAACATCTGTGAGGCTTTGCCTTCAGAAAGTATATAGTAAGAGAGAAGAGAAGTTTCCACGATAAAAAAAAACATTTCGAATCATCCATCACAACTATTTGATTCCAGATGTTAAAGGCATGTAAACTTACAGGTAGGCCAGTTAGAGCTCAAGAAAACTCAGAGAGAAATACTTTATAAAAAGAATTGAGTTCTACTTCTTGATATCTTGAAACTTGAACATTTCCACCTTTATTCATAAAAAAGAGGATATTTACATGAGTGCATTGTAACAACTGCTTGGACTTCTGAAAGGATTTTTTTGACATAAACCTTAATAGAGAAGCAAGTGATGCACTCCAAACTCTAACAAACTTAAACTTAGATGGCTCTCTTGAAAGCTTGGAAAGAAGCTCCAGAAGTTACTATACAAATTTTATTTATTGACACCATCTATTAAAAGGGAAAAGCTTCCCGACTGTACACACTAAGTTACCTGATTAAAAGACAACTTGGAACAAGTAACAGAAGGGTTCATCAGTTTGGCTATATGCATGTGCCATTGCTGCTGAAACATAAGCCTTCATCAAGCTTGTGAGAACTCACATCTGGAACAACATCTTGATTTGGCTCAGTATTATTGTTTTGACTTTGCAGCATTGCCTCCAACTTCCCACATGAGGCTGCTAAAAGGCCTGTCAAGAGAACAAAGATATCGAATTATCGGACGGAAAGTTATTATCGAATCAGTTTTAGATTTTTCCACCAAACAAATAGTCTAACCATGAAGTAACAATTAAAAAGTAAAAGAATATAACCAAATGCTCTGCTAATCCACATGATAGAATGAAGATGCAATGCATATAAATTTGTAGGTTTGGAACAGATAAGAAAGAGGCAAATGTATTTCAATAAAGAATTTGGAATTAACAGTTAATTAAGAAAGAAGGGTATAACGGGGAACAAGAAAGATGTAGTAAAACATTATACCCTGTTCTTTATTAACTAATTGTTTGAAGAATCTAAAATCATCAAAATTTTGGTGTAAATACAAGGATCATGAAGAAGTCCAGAAAAACCAAAAAGAAGGTACCTACTTGGAGAACAAATTTTGTTTAAATTCTAACTTCAAGAAGAGATTGTAAACATGTATAAAGATGTGATAAAGGCTGAAATTAAGGAAATCTCTCAGGGTTATACCTTGCAATTATAAATCAGGATATCATAACCAAACAAGAAATGCTCTAACTAAACATTACCAACAAAAAGTGCAGAAGGCTTCCCAGGTCTGGACTTGTATTCTGGATGAAATTGCACTGCGATGAAATATGGATGATCAAGCAGCTCAAGTATCTGCAGAAATTATATAGACGATTTAGAAATAAATCAACTAGCCTATGACATAAAGAAAAGAAGATATCAACTTAAATATTTAGCTTCATAAGCACACCTCCATGCGCCTTCCGCTTTCATCTCTACCAACAAATGCAAGACCAGCATTTTCAAATTCGTCAATCATGTCAGGATTCACCTGAATAAATGATGATTATGTTAATGTCATCTGTAAAAGTTGTAAAAAAACTGATCTAAGATCATTTTGTGTAAGGCCGGAGAAGATTTGGTTAACTGACCTCATATCTATGTCTATGCCTTTCATCGACATACTTGACATTGCCATAGCTAACAGCATAAAGGAAAATAGTTGATTCAAAATGACTTTAAAAACAACAAGAACTAAAAAATCTTGGGTTATGAACAAGATATAATTAAGATGCAAGCTTTTGTAAATAGCAATTAGTTTTTACAGCTTTGCAGATTTGCAGTCAGTAAGATGGAAGAAAGTCCTCCTTGATCCAAGTCGCATTGTTCCACCCATATGAGTTTTTGAACCCTGATAACACAAGTATCAACCACGAATCTAGAGCCAAGCGTGGTAGGCTCGAGCATAAAGATAAGATCAATTTTACCTCTGGCATGAATATGATGCATGGAGATTCAGTGTCTGGGTCAAACTCTGCACTGTTTGCATTCTGCAGCTTGAGAACAGAACGTGCAAACTCAATGACAGCAATTTGCATGCCCAAACATATGCCAAGAAATGGCACATTATTCTCTCTGGCATAGTTAGCAGCAAGGATTTTTCCTTCAACTCCCCTGTTACCAAAGCCTCCAGGTACTACTACACCATCTGCACTCTGAATTCGAATACCATTCCAAGGAATACAAAACTGAAGGTTCTGACTATGTAACACGAAGTAGAATAAAAAAGTCAGAGAGAATTTCTAACCTTTAAAAGTTTCCATGCCTTTTGATACAGAGTTGGTGACTATTAAACAACAAAAGATGACATAAAGTTTGTAGCAGTCTTTAAATTCTGGAATGAAATTATCATGAAACAACAGAGTTGGATGAGTATAAAAGAAAATACCTCTCTTGCAGTTGTCTCTTCGAGATCAGCTGCAGGAACCCATTCAACTATAAGTTTCCGGTGACAAGCAATGGAAGCGTGCAAGAGAGCCTAGAAAAGATTCATTATTAAAGATATTCAGAAGATAAACTTTTAAGACATATATTAATCACAAAACCTGTATAAAGATTAGCCATGATTTGATATATCTTGGAAACATCTACACAAGTATTCATCTTTCATGATTCAATTCTTTTCCTTTCTCTGGTTGACCAGAATGATCAACGTCCAAAATGGGGATCTTCCAGCAATATTGGCGAGCTTAAACATATCACAGACACGTTTTTACAAGAAAGGTAATAAAACCAGAATGGTTACCAATTTTAGGCACTTTATCTTACCTCCATGCAATAGAAAATCATAGCTTTAACTTAAATGTCAATTTGTCAAATGGAGAATGCAGCTATGAACTTATAGTCAATGATTGACATAAAATAAATGTCAAAAACGAATTTATAAAATGCATAATTGCTTGAAGAGACGACCCTTGTACTTTTGCATCTCTCTAAAATTTAGTATTACGAAAATATTCAGGACCAAGTAAATAAACTCTTAAGTTTTATCTAATGGAAATCTCTGATATAAAGTAAAACTATAAGATATTCACCTTCATTAGAGATAAGTAAGAATCAGAAAAAGCGCTATATTTTCCAACCATAGCAATTTTGACCTGTAATAAAAAAGATTTAAAGTTGTTAAATGAAAACAAATGAATCCTATTATACAACAACTTTTCTGAAGTTCAGGACACTCACAGGTTCGCTTAATGCATCACAATTTCTAGCCATTGTCGTCCATTGCAGAAGATTTGGCATGCTAGAACTGCAGAGAAAACATTGGAAAAGATAATGTGGTTGTCATGGACGGATTTCTCTAAATTTAAGCTCATTAGACAAACCATGAAAGCTGTAATCTTCTTAAAATAATATCATGTGCCCTCTGATCCTGGAAAAATGAGAACAGAATTGTGATGAAGCCAATTGTTTATGTTGTATGGACATAATTAACAGTTTAACTGCAACATTGAACTGAATAAATCAATTTCCTTACCATCAAAAGCAAAGGGATGTGCCACATGTTCGGGACATCACGGAGAGTAAATATATTCTCTGCCTGTAATATGCATTTGAAAAAGTTACCGCCAAAATCAATATGCGAGCTGGCAAGAGAGAGTAAATGAAGTAAATGATTATTTCTTACAGGAACATGGCAGAACTGTTTCAACTTTTCCTTCGCATTTTCATCCAGTGACTATAAAGAACCAAATTAAATTGATCAGAATGATACCCTCAGAACACCAAAGAAGAAGCTAGATATCGAACCTTTGCAGTTCGGCAAATTAAAATATTTGGTATCAGTCCAAGTCCTCTTAGTTCCTGAACACTATGCTGAGTGGGCTTAGTTTTCTGCATTAATTTATAAAGAAAAACAAAGAAGTCAGCAAGTATGGTTCTCCAAATGGAGTAAATAAATATCTGGATCTCTAGAAATGTAGATTGTAACCTGTTCACCCACTACTTTCAAAACTGGTACGAGGCTAACATGTACTAGGCAAAAGTTGCTGGGTCCTGGTTACAGTCACAAAGATCAGATTGCCACAAGAAGAGAAAACATGGGAATCATCTTGTGCTCAAATTGACTCACCCACGCGGTAAGAGAATTGGCCCAATGCCTCAACGAAGGGCATCGATTCAATGTCTCCTGAAACAATGACACAACATAAACCGTCAAATAACTGAAGAACTTATATAAGCCAATGAAATGACAAGCACATTATAGTATAAGGAATAACAACTATTTCCAGTATACCTATAGTTCCACCAAGTTCTATTATACAAACATCAGCTGGTCCTTCTTTGCCATCAACAGGTATTACAGCAACACGTTCAATCCACTCTTGTATAGCATCTGTTATGTGTGGAACAACCTTTGGAAGACAAGAAAAGTTGTGCATTATAGCAATTCCTAAATCATACCAATCATCATTTTCAATAAACATCAACTGTAAAGGAAAATCATTGGTGTTGCTAAATAGCAAACCTGAACTGTTTTCCCAAGGTAATCCCCTCTCCTTTCCTTGTCAATAACAAACTAAAGAACACAACATAAGATTTTTCAAGAGACATCGAGAAAAGGTTTTAAATTAATCAAAATATATTCTAAACACAATTTCATCTGACTACATTAAATCTTCATAGTTGAGTCGATTTAGTATGCCTTGAAGTTAGAGATGCAGATCAGGTGGCTCTCCTACCTGGTATATCTTTCCAGTTGTGATGTTGTTATCATGAGTTAATGTAATATCTAGAAATCTCTCATAGTTTCCAAGATCCAAGTCAACCTGAAACAGTCAAATTTGTCCACAATGGGTAATCAAACACAAATAAAGAACAAAACAATGTTCTGGTTGTATATTAGCATATATGTATCCTGTGATGAGAAACTTTCAACTTCAGATATGATGGACTAAGACTAAAGCTCAAATATACATTCCAAACGCAAAATTCAAGTGACTACAAGTTGAAAAATGTATGTGAAATGTTTCTGATTACTGCCCAAATTTTCTTTGGCGCACAAATGAAATGGCGGCAACTAAAAGACAAAAAAGATGAAACTTTTGTAAAATTCAAAAGGACGAGTAAAATCAACCAGAAGAAAAAAAAAATCTAAAATTTGAAATTTCATGCTAAGATATGATAAAAGAGGCCTACTCTGATAATACCGAAATAGACATATTCCATGGTGTTCATACCTCACCACCATCATCCAAAACATAAACTTCTCCATGTTCATGTGGGGACATTGTTCCTGCATCCCTGTTCAGATATGGATCTGCACGTCAACAAAAACAAATCAGCATAACATTTCATTTCAAATCCATATACAAGAATGATATTTACCATCAACTACAAACTTTTTTGACACCCATTCTTGAACCTATAAATGTGAACGTAACAAGGCAGAGAACACATCTGACCAGGAAAGATGTAGTGTGACTGCCAGAGATTTGGTAAAAATGGTTATATTCGAATAGAAATGCGCAAAATACCGAATAGGATCATTCATAATCTGTCGGTCAGTCACAAGGAAAACATGGATTGAGAAAAGCATAAAAACTCGAGACCGTTTCAATGAACCAAATGGAATGCAACTAATATAAATGTATGCATCATGCATGAATACTTGATTTCAAGTGCCAGTTAATGCATAAAAAATGCTTCTTTTCTTTTCTCTTCTATAGACCTAAAGAAGCAAAATGATCAACTTAAAACTTTACATTTTAGGCATAAAAACAATCCAGTTACTTCCTTCTCCCCACGGAAGCCCCTATGAAACCAATAAATCCCAATATGAAACATCCCAAAAAATTCCTCTTTTAACTAGCAGTTGAGCAGCAAAACTGGGATTTTTTTTACCAATTTTAATGGTAGTGACACGGAGGCCGCAGGCCTTGAGGACGACGCCGATGCTGCTCGCCGTCACCCCCTTGCCAAGCCCACTGACAACACCACCCGTCACTAATACGTACTTCATCTCTCCAAGTTAGAAAAAAAAAAACTATTCTTTCAGCAGCAACTCTGCAATTGAAAGAGAGGGCACTCGAAAGAAGCAACCAAATATAACAGAGGAGGAGGAGGGATTGAGAGAGGAGCTGATGAGTGGAAGGAAAAGGAGGGGAGGAGTGCTCGAACGCAATGGAGATGAGAAGAGCAACGGAGGCTGTTCATATTTATAGGCCGAGGGAGGGAGAGAGAGAGAGAGAGAGAGAGAGAGAGAGAGAGAGAGAGACCAGGGGAGGGAAACAAGAGTTTTATAATAAATATACTTTTTCTTGTCTAAAAAAATATAAATACATTTTCGCCCCCGTTTTAATACAAAGTTTTTTCCATTAAAAAAAAAAACACATTAACTTTGTGTAAGAAACAGAAAAGTAGTTTATTATTCTAATTTGTATTTGAGTGCGACATGAGAAGATAAAAGGTAATTTATGTTAATGAGGTAAAGATATTGAGTTCAATTAAAAATTTATCTTTTTTGTTGATTATCATTTAAAATTATTACTAACGGGGTTAGGATGCACTGATAAGAAGCTTCTTCTCGCTTAAGAAAATTTTGAGTTTGAGTCTTCTAGATACAAAATTTTTCGCTGAGAGCCTCACTCACCATAGTCACATGTTCGATCTCCAAGTGATATAAATTAGTGGGGTGCTAGTAGGCCTAACAAATTTTTTTTTTTAAAGAAAATATAATAAAATATTTTCTTAGAAACTTATAAAAAGAACATTGGTCCAATTAGCCTTATTTATAAGATTATATGCATAATAATTTATATTTATATTATTACACAATTACTATTAATAACTATATGTGTAATAAATAGAATTCCATATCTTATTGTACTAAACAAATAAATGCGATTATATGGAATAATTATAATTAATATGAACTTTCTTTGATGCATATTTAAGTTATTAACTTAATTAAACTCAATAATATATAATCTAACTTAAATGCTCTTTAATAATAATTTCACATTTTAATTAAATTGTTTTGTGAGTTGATTATAATTTTTATTTTGTTTCAAAATAAATATTCTGCTAAGCAAATATATAACAGAACAAATAAATAATGTCAATTAATCTATTTATAAACAATTATTGCAATAGCGATGTATTTATTAATGTAAAAATACCATATATGATAAATAAATAAAAATGCCAATTTTAACCATAATAAATGAATATTATTGTGTGCAATAATTAAAATAATAATAAGATAAACTTGCTTCGACATATAACTAAAATTATAATTAATTTTAATTAAGAATTTAATTAAACACATAAATTAATATAGTTTTATATTAAATTAATTAATAACTTCACACTTCTTATAAAAAAAATTATGAATAAATTATAATTATTAGTAAACTTTTTAAAATATATAATCCTCTAAATTAAAAAAAAACTCGAAAGAATTAGCACTGGGAGCTCGCCCCGGGGCTGGTCGAGGATCTAGACTTGCTAGTTAGGCCAAGTCCTAATTCTTGGTGGTTTGGTGGAATCATAAAAAATTAGGGTTGATACTGAAAATAGTTCTCATATCGAACCAAGATTTAAGTTTGTTGTTGTAAAAATTTAGAAATTTTGGTATAGATATATTTTAAAATTAAATTTAAGCACACACACATGTATGTATGTATGTATGTATGTATGTATGTATGCATGTATGCATATGTTCTTTTTTAAATTCTCTACTAATTTTTCATATTTAAAAGATCTATAAATTAAATGATATTTTACATTGAGGAATATGAATACACTCACATGGTATGTAAAATGATAATATTGTCTTTCTATCTAATAATGAAAGCTAATAATAAGTGTCGAAGACAAAGATCTACTTCAATGCAAAGTAATGAAATCATGATCATATAGGTTAATATCAAGAAGGCGATGATAGTCACAAAAATCGACACGACCATCCTCAATCGATGGAGGCTCTCACTCGGTTGCAAAAGTCCATTGACCTCTCTCACTCTTATGTTATTGGTATCAATGACGGACATCACAACCACATTGTCTTCCATGTTAATGGCTCCCTTAATTAATCTTTCTTTTTGCATATTGTTACTACACGCTCTCCTTGTTCATATATATAAGGTGTACTATTTGTTCATAGATATGAGGAGTACTATGCCTCACCATTTTGTCAAACTATGATATCACAGAGAAGAAAGAAAAAAAAATACTACTATGTAGACGTTGATCCTATGACTCATATAAATGCACAATATATTCATATTGCCTCTTTTGCACTTTACATTAATTTACTTGATTGATATGGAAATTCTCATTGATAGCAAGAGAATAAAAAAATAAGCTAGTTCTTTTTTTGCCGACATTGATAAACCTTTTACAAGACAATGTTCATGCCTTATTAACTTGTTTCACATTGTAAGTTTCATTTGAATTGCACTATTGAAACATAAGTATAGTAACATGTGTATCTATTACGTAGATGATGACACTATCTTATTTGATTATTTTATAATTATAAAAATTATATTCCTCTTATTTATAACATTGCTGAAAATAATACTAGATGAAATTTGATTGCATTTTTTTCTTAGTGTCAATTATTGCATGCAAAAGTTTATCAACTAATAATGATCTTAGCTACATATAGATGGTTTTTATGACACAATCTTTTGATTTTTCCTTATCGAAACTCATGGTTATTAGCCATGACCACTTTAACCTTTGGAGTTGAACTTACATCTTTGTTTGTTACTTACCACACATTGAATGTGGCATGTGCGAAGTGAAAAGTGCGGTTAATTAACAAAGACGCTACATAGCGTCCTTTATATGCTCCGAAACAACTGGTTCTTTCTTGCTATCGGAGACTCTATCTTCTCGTCTCTCCAACGAGCACCCTCTCTGCGTCGGTGGAAGTAGAATCCACCTTAACTATCTCAAGTCTTTTTCCTTGAAAAATAGTAGTCATTGCCTTGCCCTCAAACATCAAAGCTCTATGAATTTTCGAATAGATGGCTACTTCGACCAACACGATAAGGCGATATATGATAGGACATTGCATTGGCAAACTTGGGATGAGCAATCACCATAATGGCGCTACCGTTCTTGTAATGTTGGAGATCCATGATTGCGTGCCTAAATGCTCTACAACCTTTTTTTGCTCTGAAAACATTGGTGATGAAGATGACACCACCACTATCGGCTTCCCTGTGAGTGTCATCCTATTTCGCTTCCTTTCTCTCCTCGCCATTAGCGTCTCCCCTTCTTATTAGGGATTTTTTGTGCCTCCCTTGTTACACAATCAATAGGAAGATGAGGGTTAAATAGACAAAAAATACTAATTACTATATTTTTTTATCTAACAATTCATAGGTTCTATAACATATTCATATCCCTTTTGCATTTTTGTGTTAAATTGGCCAACTTGATTTAGCATTATGGAAATTCTGATTGAATGCCAAAGGAGTAAAACAACAATCTTTACTTCTATAAATCATCACTCTTTTCAAGGTAAAAGTTCATGCCCTAGCAACTTATGGAAATATATTAATTTAGCAAAAAAAATATTATTTTTTGTGTTGCATGTTCATACTTACTGGTTACTTATGGTAATATGCTTAGTCATTCACATTGATCACACTATCGTTTTCTCAATATTTATCAACCATCCAAAATATGGACTAGTTGGTACTTAATTTGATTCTATTTCTAAAGGTCAAGTATTCAAATTTTAAAAAAATTAATATCTCATAAATAAATTAGACAGTTACATTTGTCTTAATGTTTACTTTGTAATAATGTCTTCTTTATGATATCGAACATTTACTTTTTTTTATTATTACATAAAAATTTATCACCTCATCTTATAGCATTGTTAAAACATGCCTAGATAATCAATTGCCTTTTTTTATGTTAATGAAATAATATTAAAAACATTAATTAAGTCAACTAAACATGAATACTTCATTTGATAGAACCATTGAAATTGCACCCTATTTATGCTCATTCAATAACTTTTTAGTTACAAAAAAAGATTTATGAGCATAGTATAAGGAAAGATAAATTTCAAATAGAAGAGTACATAAAGTCTCATTGGTGAATTCAAATTTGAGAGCTTCTAATTCACAAGTCAATGTGTATGCTATCACACTCAATCTTTTTATGTATTATTAGAAGGACATTTCTTACTATATTAGAGACTCATTATGGGAAAGGAAAGATAATGGATGGGAACAAAATCTAGAAGAAGAAAATGAGGATGAAAAGTTATCATTATTTGGATACATGACTAAGGTGAAGTAAGGTACATGAAGTTAAGTGATAATTATATTTGGACAAATAACATTCATATGTATGTTTATATATTTTAATTAGATCTTTCCCTATTTTATTTAGAGCTTTCATCTTATTTACACCCTAATTTAGGACGTATTCGATTGAGAGTGAAATGGGATCGAGAAGAATAAAAAAGGAAAGGTAATATTTAAACATATTTGATTAAATTTACAAAAAAGGAGAATGGAGGATAAAGTCCACTCCAAGTTCAAGATGAAATGTAAATAACGGAAAATATTTAATTAAAGTGAAATTTCTACTTTAAGCTTCGGTGATTAACTTATATGAATGAAAAAATGGAGGTGCTACCCACTTAAATAGGTAGCAATGTAATACTTCTAGTAATAACCGTAGGATGTTAAATATATGGTGGATATAAAATTTTCTCTTTCTTAAATAGTTTGTTATAAGTTGTTAGATCTACCGTATATCGAACATCCTACGGTTGTTAAGGTAAGTAGTACGGTGTTACCTATTTAAATAGGTAGCACCTCCATTGGACCTAATAAAATCTTAGGATTAACAATATAGCAGTCTTGATTCAAATTTATGGAGCCATTAATTTGGTCAGGATTTACTCCTCTTTAGTTTCGCCCAAATACTAGAATAATCCTATGCTACTAGTTTTAAATATTAATGAGTCTAAACCCAAAAAAAATCTTAGGGTTGAAAGAAAATTAAAATGTTGAATCCAAACATGATTAAATACTTATCTTTATGTTTTTTTCTCTTTCATCCGGAACCAAACTTGCCACAATGCAAGAAAAGGGATTGGAAATCAAACATATCATAAATTAATCTATTTGATTAATATAAGTAACTAATATCTTTTGAAATTAAAATGACAATAATACAATACTTATAATTATTATAAATAATCTTTTTCATTAATAATACTTATACTTAATAATTAATGATATATCATTATTATTAATGATAATAATATTATCATATTATGAGGAATAATTGTATAATATAAACATTATTTAAATATTATTATTATTATTATTATTAGTGTGGTTATTGTATGATTTATTTTATTTTAATTAATTTATTAATATTCAAAATGGAAAAATAAATAATGATAACCTAAAAAGATACCTTTTAATAAAAAAAATTGAATTATCATTCATAATTTTATTTACATATTAAAATAAATAAACATATAATATGATGATTTGACATAATTTTAAATTGAGACATAATAACTAGAAAAAATTATCCCCTCAAAGTTCAGATGAATCTAGATTGAGTCTGACTTGAGTTTCGTGGTCGGTTTTCTCGAGATAAAGGTTTGATCTCGGTTGAAAAAAAATATACTTAGTACACGTTTTTCTATCGATAATCTTTAGATAATCTGAATTTTTTAATTTTTAGATAATCTGAATTTTTTATTAATGCATATTACGTATAAAGTGACAAATGACAATCCAGATTACCCACGAAGAAGAGTGTCTTTTCAGATTACCATATATATGATAATTTTGGTTATAATTAATTTTTATATTTATCCTTCTAAATCTTCCACAAATAAAATATATCATAATAAAATATATGATATAAGAATAACAACACAAATAATAATAATAAATATTACTTAAATAACATTAATATAATATTATATTATATTGTTATATCGTATTAAAATTATTAATTATAAGTATTATTAATTAATAATATTATTATTAATTATAAATATTATTTTATTTGAAGATTAATTACTTAATACATAAATTTGTGAATTTATGATTTAA
>LTAE01001769.1:7860-56549 GCA_001647135.1 Pontederia paniculata | reverse complement strand
GAGGAACCGGGGTAACCTCCACAACTGACACCCGGATTTTGTGGAGCTGATCCCTCATATGGCGAGATTTTTGGAGATTTTGAATTTTGAAGATCTTCTCACCTCCGGATTTTGGGGAATCACAAAATAGAAGGTTTGAAGAGGACACGAGGGCATAAAAGGAGAGGAGGACGACGTGACCAAGGGAGAGGACGGACGACCGAAACTTAATTTATCTTTTCGCACTAAACTTTAGTTTTGGGGCAGATACTATGTTGGCTGTATTCTATTTTGCTTATGTAACTTCTGTTGCTATCAACATATCCTTCAATATTTGGATGATTCTCTCACTCTGACTATCACTTTGAGGATGAAAAATCATGCTATAATTCAACCTCATTTCAAATGCATCTTGAAATTCTCTACAAAACTTTTCGGTAAATCTCATATCTCTCCCATGCAATGGAAACCAAAATCTTGTGCAAATGGATGATCTCCTTGACATACAATTCCATCAAACTCTCGGTGGATTGCTTAGTCTTTATGAATAAGAAGTGAGTTGATTTTGTCAATCTATCAACGATAACCCATTTGACATCATGTTCTTGTCTCATCCTGGACAAGCTCGAGATAAAATTCATAGTCATGTGCTCTCATTTTCATTCCATAATTCCAATTGTTGAAATAAATCAAGTGGTCTTTGATGTTCAATCTTTATTGTTGACAAACCAAGCAATTTGATATAAACTTGGCAATTTCCTCTTTATTCCCTTCCACCAAAAACTCATTTGGAGATTTTTATACATTTTGTGCTTTCAGGATGGATAACTAATTTTGATTTATGACATTCTTACAAAATTTTCATTCTTATCTCTTTATCATTAGGAACCCATAATCGATTCCTAAATCTAGTTGCATCATCATTTTCATATTTGAAGCCGGTATGCTCCGTATTGCACAATAATATCATGTAATCATACTCTAAATTATTTCTTGGTGCTTGAATGATTCTTTAACAAGATTTAGTTGAATTCCAAATTGTCATTAGAATCACCCTACGTCCGTAAGGTTTTGGCTTTCATTGGACAATGTTTTCAAGCAAGTTCCATTCATGTACTCTCATACAAGCCATCAGTCCTTCCTATTTTCTACTCAATGTTATTTGCCATCGAATTGGCTTTCCCCCGGATGATATGTGATGATAAAATCATAATCATTTAGAAATTTTAGTCACCGTATTTCTTTCATATTTAGTTGTTGTTGTAAGAAGATGTACTTTAAACTTTTATGATTCGAGCACACTTCGAACACTTCATCATATAAGTAATATTTTCATATTTTAAGTGCAAACACTACCGCCGCCAACTCCAAGTCATGAGTTAGGTAATTTACTTCATGCTTCTTCGATTTTCTTGATGCATATATGACAACCCTTTCATGTTGCATCAACGCACACCTTACTCCTGTGCTACATGCATCGCTATATATGACAAATCCACCACTCATGGACAGAAGTGTCAAAACAAGTGCAGTTGTGACCCTTCTTTTCAGTTCTTGAAAGCTTTTGTCACAATCTTGAGTCCATATAAACATTTCACCCTTCCTTGTGCATAAGTCCAGTCATAAGTGTTGCAATTTTTGCAAAATTCTCTGTAAATCTTCTATAATAACCAGCTAGACCAGAAAACTCTTAATATTTATCATTGTACTTGATCTTTCTCAATTTATCATAGCTTCAACCTTGGATGGGTCCATTGAAATTCCTTTACTTGATATTATGCGATCAAGAAACATGATTTGGTCTAATCAGAATTTGCACTTTGAGAATTTGGCATACAATTGATGCTCTCTCGATGTGTGCAATACAATCCATGAAAACTACATATGCTCTTCTAGGCTTGACAAGTAGATCAATATATCGTCCACAAACACAATGATGATCTAGATATGATTTGAAAATCCTATTCATCAAGTTCATAAACGTTGCAGGATTGTTAGTCCAAAAGGCATAACCAGAGACTCATAATTGTTATATACCTTGATCGAAAAATGATTTTCAATATGCCATTCTCGGCTATCCTTAACTGATGGTAGCCGCTCAGATAATTTAAAAAATACCGATGTCGTTATCAATTGATCAAATAAGTCATCAATGTGTGACAATGGGTAATTATTCTCGATTGTCAACTTGTTGAGCATTCTATAATCAATGCACAACCTAAGTGATTTGTCCTTTCTCTTGACAAATAACACTGGTGCACCCCATGATGATATGTTACGTCGAATAAATCCATTGTTTAGCAGTTATGGCAATTGGTTTTTCAACTCATTTATTTTAGCTAGCGCCATGCGATGGATGGGGTGGTAATTGGTGTTGTTCATAACATTACCTCAATATGAAATTCTATCTCTCTTTTTGGTGGTAATCCAAGTAAGTCTTCGAGAAATACATCTAAACATTTCCTCACTACATCTATCCATTCTAATGCTTTAGGCTATGGATCATTCATTGAAACACTTGTAAAATGTCCTCGGAAATCTTTCTTTAGCATCTTATTTTCCTTCATTGTTGAGATTATTATCCTTTGTTCACCAGATGACATCTCTCGAATAACTAACTGACGTCCTTCCTTAGTGTAGATGATCACTTTCTTCTCTCGACATTGCATAATTACATCATAGTAGGATAGTCAATTTATACCTAATATAACATCGTAGTCTATCATGGGTAGCACTACCAAATCAGTCTCAAGTTGATATCTTCAACCTGCATACTAACATTTGAAACGTACCTCCTAATCGATACATATCCTATTAAGGTTAAGATCTCTAATTCACATTGCATCTTTTATAAACCTTTAGCATCTTAGCAAAATTATATGAAATTAATGAGTGCATGACAACCGAATCAAATAATACATTTGCATAATGATTTACTATTAGAACTATCCTTGTATAACTTTATTGGAACATCTAGCTTCTTCTGCTTGCATAGTATATACTCTCCCTAGTATTTTAAGAGGAGCCTCATCAATCTTGTCTTTCCCTT
The DNA here is from genome assembly GCA_001647135.1 of Pontederia paniculata. Classification (NCBI taxonomy): domain Eukaryota; kingdom Viridiplantae; phylum Streptophyta; class Magnoliopsida; order Commelinales; family Pontederiaceae; genus Pontederia; species Pontederia paniculata. Next base: position 53,521 of record LTAE01001769.1, on the reverse strand, counting down.
TTCACGAGGGGCTTCACATTTTATTGGACAATCCTTCACAAAGTGTCCTTATTTCCCATAATTAAGACAAGCTCCGATCTAACATTAGCATTCTCTTGTGTGCCTTCCACAAATACTACAAGCAATAACTTTCTCTTTCATGAGGTCCTCCTTCTTAAATGGCTTAAACAAGTTTTTTTCCCATATTTCTTTGCATTTCTGCTCTTTTTTTTTATGATTTTCCTTTGAAGTTCTCTTTTTGACTTTTAAATCTTTTATCAATGATAGTTGCTCTTCCAATTGCCTTATCTATTGTAGGAGGTTCCAAGACCCACTCCTTTCACAAATCTATTAGCACTTCTTTTTTCAAGTTTTCTTAAAGGACTATACTTCTCAAGACTAAGGTACTTATTGACATACTCCTCAAGTGACATGTTGCCTTGTTGTAAAGTCAGATTTCCTTGTTTTTTCACATGCTGTGGAAAGTACTCTTTTTCAAATGCCTTTTTAAATTTCTTCCAATTGATTCAATTTTCATCGACAAACTTGATTTTTTTCCATAGATTTTCACCAATCCTTGGTATGTCCAATCAATTGGTGGATGACATATGTCACCATACACTTGTCAAGACAATCACAAACTTCTAGTTTTTCTTCGATTGTCACCAACCATGAAGCTGCCTAGTCGGGATCTCTATTATCAACGAATAATGACGGGTTGCGTTGGTCTTAATGAACCTTTAATAAGAGCTTGAGCATCTAGAACTTCTTGTCCTACTAGTGCTCCTTTCAATAGCCATTGCAATCCTTTGCATTGTTGTCGTGAATGTGTGACGTTCCTCATCAATGGCATCACGATGCTCACCTCAACAATATGTGTTCTGCAATAAACAACAATCACTCGCTAAATTATTAGCAATTCAATACACAATTAAGTGCTCACCAATAGGTGTCAATACTTGGTGAATGCTCATGACAATTGCATGTGAAATTTGACTTTTAGGACAACCTAACTTAAATCTTAGACAAATGATTTCAATACTTAGAGTCAACATTAGGCTATGCTACCTAATAGTTTTGTAACTCCCTGTGAACGTGCCTCATACGTGATCGAATCGATATTTGGCACATGTCGAGCTGAATCCCGAAGCGCCACAGGGTGACATCAATATAATACAACAAAATGGTTACAATTCAACAATGAAACATCGAAAATAATTTGAATAATTCAAAACATTGTCATAAAATCCTAAAATGTTAACTTACAAGATGATAAAGTACATCACTTGTCAAAAGAGTAGGCATATTCTTTGATCTACATAGCTCATTACAAAGACTCAATACGTGAAAATAAGAAAATACCTACTGATTGGCCATACATAATACTTGACTCAATACTTAGCCTTAACCATGTGCAACCTCATTGTCATAAGCAGCGCCACCATCCATGATCAACTCTGCCTGCTTATAGGATCCAATGCAAGGGACACAGTCCTATGAGCTTTCACACAATATGTAAAATAAAATAATGATCAATAAGTTAGCATGATCTCAATGCATCAAAGTACAATAATGATTAAGTCATTATTTCTTGGACTTTAACCATTTTCATATTAATTACAATTAGTAACGTGAACATTCAATAGCAATAGGCATTCCTATGTTCAATATCAATATCAATATGTTTATATTAGACATTATCTTATTTTTTGTCATAAGGATTCCTTGAACCATTTTATGACTTCCTTATCGTCCCCATATAGTATTTCCCATATGAAATCGTCTCCGTATCAATATAAGACATGCTTATTTTATTGCAATAAGGATTCGTGATTCGTCAATATCGATATTAATAAGGTTCCTTGAATCATTTATCCATCAATTATCAAATGACAACTCTATGTTCAATTTATATGAGCCATTAACAATTATTGGAGGATTGGGGTAACTTTGGTTGACCAATGTGGTTAGCTAAATCATGAGACACCTAAGTCTCGTAGACAGTTAGAAAAATGCCATCAATTTTCACATATGGGCTCAATAACAATGTGGGGACATCAATCCCCCAATTTATGATAGACACCCAATATGATCTTCAATATGTCAATTCAATCAATCGGTACAACATTACATTAATCATTTAACCTATTACAACTAAGCATGTAATATTTATTCTATGTTTTCAATCGATGGACTCAATTAAATGAAACAATAATACTATAATGGTTCTGGGGTAAGGTCGATCGAACCTACGCTCGAGTCGATCGACCGACTCATCATATGATGGTCGTTTGACTTAAGGGTCGGTCGGACTCTCTCCAATCGACTCTATCTACTGTGAAGAATTGGGATCGACCGACGTACGATCAGTCGGACCTAAGACTTGACGAAGCCAATAGTCAGTCGAATCTCCCCTAGGGTTGATCAACCGACTATCATGATTTCTAGAAAAAATAAAATGTCGATTCTAGGATTTTTCTTTAAGTTTTCGATTTAGATCAATGAATCAATAAATTTGAGCTTCAATATAATAACATGTTCATATAATGACTTTTAGGAACCATAATAACAAACAATATTCCTAACATATGAATTCTAGGTTTATATGTAGCACAATTTGACTTTGAACAATTTGCAAACATCACAACCAAGCTGTCCAAAACTATTATTGATCATAATGAGTTCTACACCATGCTTCTATTATGTATAACAATCAATAAATCTACACTAGCACAAGATCAATGTAGAAATTCATTCACATACCTCTTTTGCTCTAATTCTTTTTTGTCAATACTTCTTTTCTTATCTTCTTTCTCTCCAAGCTCTATTCGCCCCTTCCTTGGTTCTTAGCTCAATCCCCCTCTTCTCCTTCTGATTTGATGTTGAAAAAATGGAATCAATCCTTCAATTTTTGGAGTTTAGCTCTTGGGGCAGAGTTTCCAACGTGGAGCTTTGCAAATGAAGGAAAGAAAGCATTCTTACTAGTTGTGAGTTTAGATAATAGAGAGAGATGAGTTTGAGTGGGTTTAGGGTTCAAATAGAATCTTGACAAATGGTTGAGGTCCCACTCTCTTTTCACTTTTCTCTTTTCCTCTTTTTTTTTGTTTTTCCTTTTATTTAGGGGAGATATCAATGTTGTTAAGGCCGGACCAAACTAGGCAGTCAGACTGGTTCAATTGTCAATTGGCCATTAAGACGGCCTATGGTCTGCTCTTATACCCGCCATTGATTTAAACCACATTAGACCAACCAAAATCAGTCAAACCTGGTTAGAACCGGTCAAAATTAACTAGAACCAATCAAAACCGGTTCACTTGAACCAATTAAAATTGTTAATGTATATTTTATAGGTTAATGGGGGTGCATAGTACGTACTACGCAGTCTTGACCATTGATTTTAAATTAATGGTCAGATTTTTTATTATCCTCCCATTTTAGTTAGATCAAATATATGATCATTAATTTAAAATTAATGGTCAATATCATGTGCTTCATATGATGCAGTGCAAAGTGTTATGTACTTTCATTTTTTTCCGACGCTTTAACTTTTAGCTCATGGACCTCCTTCCTATTTAATACCCGCTATTTTATAGTCATCTTTAGTGCTATCTATCAATGTGGGACTACTTGAATTTCCTCATTGTTTTTAATATTCAAAATTTTATCTTCTCTTAGTCATGTGAGGGTTTATTTTTTTGTCCTTACTTTTTAATGTCAATTAATTATTTATTTAAAAAATGTACCATATAAATCTAATTATAAATATGTTTTAGTTAAATACATGATTTTATTTAATATAATGTATTAATATTTTAGATTGACTTAAATAAAATGTCATGATAATATTAAATTTTAAGTCATAATCATGATTCTCACAATAAAAAAATTAAAATGAATAAAAATATCATCATAAACTAAATTTAATAATAAATAATTTAATTATGTTTTTGTTGTCATGATTATATTAAAAAGAATTAGTAATATATATCAAATAAATAATTTGATCTAATATCTTTTATTAATTATATTAATTTTTTAGTATCGATCTGATCGAATAATTTGATCGGACCGACTGATCCGACTCGCTTTTTAGTCTGGTCTTAATAACTTTGGCACATATTATACTGTATACATATTTTCCTCTTGGGCCATGTATTATAGACATTTAGAACTTTTGTTTGGAAGTACTTGTCCGGTGATGAGATTGGGACTTGGTCAAAACCAGCTTGCAAATGAGCTATATTAAATTTTCTACAAAGTGTCGTTTTTTTATCACGTTTAATAATGTAAAAGACAAAAAAAAGGGAATGTCAACTCTTTCTATCGCATTTTAATGATAACATCATGGTCAATTTAAGCAAGATATGAAGATGTATACTAACAAAACAAATATCATAAAATTCAACAGAAAATAACATAAAATAATTTGTCCATAATTTTTCCTTTAAATTGGACTATGATTCATTCAAGTAAATCTTGCCATCCAATTCGTGATTAATGCATTCATATATCATGTATGTAATAATATTAAGCATAAATCATACTGCAATACTCAAAATATTGGCAAGAATTTTCTTTTGGTTTTCCTTTTGGCATTTTGCAATCTAATTTCTTCAACGTTTGGTTTCGTCCTTTTATGACAGTAATTGACTGTGACGTCCTTTTTTTATATTTAATGATTCGATTTGCGTGATTGCTACTACACTTATTACTTTATTGATTATGACAAACATGTCATGAAGCAAAAATGAGATAATTTTATCCCTACGAAATATTTTTTGTGGAGCTACCTCTGCAGGTTTAAGTCAATAAAATTTAAGGGAAAAGCTATCGAGAGAACCAAATGGTAGAAGTGATACAAGAAGTAATAATCATGAGATTTAATCTTCCCAAATAAAGAGCTCATAATTTCGAACTAGTGCTTTTATTTTTAATTCTCTATCAAATTTCCTGAAGGCCTTTGGCCTCTCCTGTTATAAAAAAAATGTTTCTCTTTATATGGATTAATCAAATGCTTTCAATGAATAAAAAAGTACAAGGATAGGCCAAAGTTTAATTATATTTGCTAATAGTTTACTTTAGTGTTCTTCTTTTCAGGTAATACAAATATTTTTTCCCTATGACAATTACACATATCAAGAAGCCTTAAACCACCTTCGTTCTTGTCTAAGCAATTATTAATTATATTAATCACATTATAGAGCTATCATTTATTGCAGTGCGACAAGGTCCAATTTGTATTTTTCTTCAAATGTCAATGTTTGACATCGAAACCTCCGAATTCAATTTTCAGCTGTCAGACTTTTTATACTTCTTTAATTTTTTAATCCATTGTATGCAAATCATGTTGAATTTCAAAGAGTGCATCTGAGTTTCAAACCTAAAATTTTAGTATAGATCATATTGCATGCAATAAAGAAGCTGATGACATGCAATGTCGCTGGCAATAGTGCAACACTCATGGAGTCAAACTGTATAACCAAAGAAATAACAAATAGACATATAACATTCAGATCATCGAAGTCGCCAGAGTTGCCTGCAGTGTTTTATATGAATAAGATGGTGACATGGAAACTTAACAAGACACAAATAGAGAACAATGGCAATGATATAAAAAGTTCCTTTATTCATACATGTTCATCATAAGTAACTTCTGTAACACACAGCTTAAAGTTGTTTATGATGGAGTCATTCAAGACGGGAAACTACATGATATGGATCAAATGACTTAGTAGGTTGAAAAATTAACTGTCATTGTTGGCGCATGTGTATTCATGGGAACCATCATTGTTGTCATCTCTTTGCTTTCTGGGGTCTGTATCTTCGCGCGCAACCTGCCGCACAAACTGTCCACGCATTCGCGGTCGTTGCTCTGCCAACCTCTGCCGGCTCTGATAACGAACCTGAGATCAGATCAGATACATTATCAGATTTAAACTCATCCACACCTCAGTTGAAAATTTAAGCAAACAAAGAATGACACAAAAAGTAGCAAATCCAGGCAAATGTAATATCACGAGAAAAAAACGAGCAAATATTATCTAAAAGTATGTCATTTTTACCAGTCTGACATGTTCTATAAGCATATAGAAATGTTAAAGTGATATTAAAATTTGTCACTAGTAGCAATTCCTCAAGTCAATTGCCTTCCAGTATTTCTTCTTCCATGTGAACCAAATCTCAGATGACTTTATTGGACCAAATTTTTTCTGTCCTGGATTTATCAATCTAAAATCATGACAAAGCATTTATGATTCTCTATACATATGCAGACCTTCAAGGTAAACATCAACAAACAGAAGCAATAAAAAAAAGATGCTAGCTACCTTTTTTTCCAAAGTTTCTTTCTTTTCTCTTCTGCCGGAATTTTTTCAAGGCAGCCTCTCTTTGAGTAAATCGGTGCTGAACTATGCCACCCCCACTCCCACTCCCACTCCCGCTTCCGCTTCCATTTTCCCCTCCAGGCCCATATTGATCTGCAATGCCATTAACACTATCTACATTTAGTTCTCCAACTTTAACTGCTGAACTACTTCCATTATGCCCGTTGCTACCATGATTACTGCCTGAATTGCTCCCATATATGCTGGAATTTGTGGTCTTACCTTCAACTTGCCCAACAAATACATCAGATGAACCACACTGTACAACAACTGCTGCCATGTTTTTGACAGATGAGCCATCATGATCCGATTGAGGTTGTTGCTGTTGTTGCTGCTGTTGCTGCATCATGTTGTGAACATGAAGGTGGTGGTGATGATAGTGGTGGTGGCGATGTTGCACTTGGACTTGATGCTGGCCTCGTGATTGCCCTCTTGCTCTAGCTGCTTTCTCATCTTCTGTTTTCTCCTGTACAAGTTGCTGAGATGTGGAGGCATGGTTCTGTACTGGCTGGAAAGCTGAGACGTTCTGCATACACTTGACTATTGATGTGGATGCCTTTTCCTTGTATGTTGATGGATTGGCGAGAACATTCTTAGTAGTGGATCCCATGTCATTGAGAATGCTATTGCTATAGGAACCTTGCTTCAGAGGAACTGCATTCGAAGTGGATACCATATTGCATGTAGACTCTGCTCTCATTGCCTCTGAGCTGCTTTCAAATGGTGAGCAACTTCCTCCATTACCAGTTGGAGCTTGATTTGAAGCAACGGATGAGTGATACCTTGCACAAGGATGTAGTAGTTAGCATTTCTATAACTAGAAAGAATAAATATGTTATAATTTTAATATTTTTATTTTTGCACCTTGTGAACGCGGATTGATCAGAACGTCTTAGAACATTGCGGTCCTCATGTGTGTCAGTTCCTCCATCAGTGGTAGATCTCAACCTCTTCAAGCTCAACTCGAGTGATGGTAATTCCACTGAATCATGGGTAATCTTTTCTTGGCCTTCTTGGATCTTCAAGAAGCCATTAGGAGCTTGATTAGTTCTGGTAACTGATTGTATATCAGGAGTATTAGCAATTGCACCAATCAAATCTGCAGCCTGAGTTCTTTGTTCATTGGACATATTCTTTCTCTCAATAGCACTCTCATCTTTTTCATCCTTGTCTAGTAATATATGTATCTTCGTGTCTGTTAGCTTAGAAGTTCTTTCAGCTTGATAAGAATCAAATCTCTTATCCATATTTTTGGGTACTCCTATCTCCAAGTCCTTACCCATGAAATCATCTACGGATTACAAATTTATGAGATCATTGATAATAATGAAAGTTGAATTACTCTTCAAAGCATTCATACATAAATAGAGCATACCATCAAGTTCTTTTTGTCCTTGGCATTCTCTATTTGCCCCTGTAGGAACCCAATCACTCCAAAAAGTTTCAGGTTTTGGGTGAATGACCTGTGCACAAGTACTATCAGGAGGATCAGCTAACTGATCATGCTGAGGGCTCTCGATCTCCACTGCACGTTTTGTCCAGGAGCTCTGCATACAACAAATTGGATTTCAAAGGATCCATGTTTGTCAAGAAGCCTTCACTTGGCACACATATTCCATATATAATTAAATGGAAGACACGAATGCATCCTTGCAATACATGAAAAAAATCAATAGGAATTAACACTACTTGAGTGAATTCATACAATTCTGTATACTCTTCAGCAATGACTCAAGAATTCATCTGAAATAACTTTTTGAATTCTTGTTGCTAACAGGTAAATAAAATTGTCCCAAACTTCAAGTTTCCTGATAATAATTTACAATTTCAGTAAAATTTAAAGTCACTGACTAGGCATGTATAATACCCAGTATCTGCCCTGTTTAAAACAAAAAATGCAGCGAATTACATCATCACTTTGCATTTTTAATGCATAGAGATTGTGAGAATCATGTGAGATAAAAAATGGATGACAATCGAATAACCATGAAGCTAATGCAGCAAAATATCAAAATAATGCAAAAAAAACTCTAGAGTATAAATTTTTTTTTGATGAAAGATAGGATGACTATGGAGCTTGGGTGGTCATCTGCTTTTTTATTAAAACCAGAAAAACCGTCAACTTTATAAGTGTTTCACAATCATATAACTACTAATGATATTGGCGCAACACCAGGATCACTTGAGAATAAAGAAGACAAAAGGTACGAGGATAGACCGAACTACTATCCAAGAAGGCACCTGACTGGTGCTTGAAAACTAGCAAATCCACGCTAAAGAACAAATGTTTAATTCTGAAGCAAAGATGATCTCTTTCTCTATTCATTGACCCCTTTTATTGAAGAGTTACAACAATCTCTGATTTAGGAAATAAAAAAGGAAACAAAAATAAGGTAACATAAAATATTCAAAATAACTAATGAGCCAACAAATTAGCAAACTAATTAGTTTCTTGAGAATCAACAACTAGTTAGTTTCCTAAGAATCAGAAATGATTGTGCCAAGATTTATGGGACATTCTACATCAGTCCCCCCTGCTTGGACAAAGCTCGACCTCGAGCTTTCTTTGGATTCCATTGGTGGGTAGTATTTGAATAAATCAGCAACATTAAAGGTGGCCGAAATACCAAACTCATACGGTAAATCGATAACATAAGCATTGTCATTAATCTTGCGCAGAATTTTGCAAGGCCCAAATTTCTTGTTCTTCAGCTTGTTATAAGAACCAGTAGGGAAGCATTCTTTGAGAAGATAGACTAGGACAAGGTCTCCTTCCTCAAAAACTTGTTGGCGACGATGGCGATCAGCATCATATTTATATTTTGCATTAGAATCCTGGAGGTGTGTGTGAGTTGCACGATGTACATCATGTATACAAACAATAAGTTGATAAATATTGCTGAGGAGTGAAGGTTGGATAAGCTGAAACAAGGTCTGCAACTTGACGAGGCAAACGACCATAAATAATTTCAAAAGGAGCTCGACCAATGGAGTGATTAACCATAGAATTGTAGGCAAATTCGGCCTGAAGAAGGGTTGTACCCCATTGCTTAGGGTGATCACCAGAAATTGCACGAAACAGATTTCCCAAAGAGTGATTCACCACTTCAATCTGACCATCCGTTTGTGGATGACAGGTGGTACTGAAGTTTAAAACAGTACTGAACCTGTTCCATAACTGATGCCAAAAGTGGGATAGAAATTTGGTGTCGCGATAAGAAACAATGGACTTGGGTATGCCGTGTAGGCGAACAATCTCCTTAAAGAATAGTGCAGCAATATGGCTAGCATCATTAGTGCGTCGACAAGAGAGAAAATGAGCCAGTTTGGAGAAACGATCGACGACTACAAAGATAGAATCAACACCCTTTTGGGTTCTTGGCAAGCCTAATATATAGTCCATAAGATGTCTTCCCAAGTTCCATGGGGAATAGGAAGAGGAAGATATAAGCCAATATTCTGAGATTGGCCTTTGGAGATTTGACAAATTGCACATCTCTTTGCGAAATGGTTCACATCGCGCTTCAGTTGTGGCCAATGATAACGTGATTCCAAGGCAGCAATTGTTTTATCTCGACCGAAATGGCCACTAAGATCATTGCTATGCAGATCATATATGAGTTTCTCTCTTAAAGAAGACCTAGGAATGCAAAGTTGGTTAGCACGAAAGAGAAAACCATTACTAATATGCATACCATCAGTAGAAAGATGGGATTGACACCATGTCCAAATGTCATTAAAATCATCATCAGTAGGATACAAGGTCTTCAATTCTTCAAAACCAGACACTTCAGCCTCAAGGATAGCTAGTAACTGTGCCTTTCGGTTAAGGGCATCAACAACCTTGTTGGACACTCCACTCTTATGTTTGATGACAAATGTGAAGCGTTGCAAATATAAATTCCATCTAGCATGCATTCTATTAACCTGAGTTTGCTTCTGCAGATGCTTTAAAGCTTCGTGGTCTGTGTACAAAACAAATTCACGTTGAAAAAATAATGCTCCCAATGTTTAAGAGCGCGAACAACAACATAGAATTTCAGTTCATAAGTTGTCCATAAACGTCTAGCTTCGCTGAGTTTTTCATTGTGAAAAGCAACTGCGTGAGATAGGACAACACCAATGCCAATAGCTAAAGCATCGCACTCGACTAGAAAAATTTTCTCGAAGTCTGGTAGTGCGGACAGGGGCAGTAGTTAGCTTAGACTTTATTTTGTTGAAACTATCTTCAGCAGCAAGCCCCCAATTAAACTTACCTTTCTTCATGCATGCAGTGACTGGAGCCATAATGCTACTAAAGTCATGAATGAAACGGCGATAAAATGTGGCTAGTCCATGAAAACTTCGAACTTCGCTAATGGTGCGTGGGGATGGCCAAGAAACAATGGCTTGCACTTTGGAGGAATCAATAGATATTCCTGCGGCACTAATAACATAATCTAGAAACAAAAGTTGGTCATTAGCAAAGCTGTATTTTTTTAAATTAAGAAACAACATATGACGCCGAAGGGTGATCAACACTTCTAGGTGTTTCAAGTGCTCTTCTAGGCTGTGGTTGTAGATGAGAATGTCGTCGAAATAAATGATGAAGAAATGCCCAAGAAATGGCTTCAAAACTTGAGTCATCAGCCACATAAAGGTGCTGGGAGCATTGGAGAGGCCGAATGGCATGACAAGCCACTCATAAAGTCCCTCTTCAGTTTTAAAGGCTATTTTCCATTCGTCGCCCTTAACAATACGAATTTGATGGTAGCCGCTGCGTAAATCAAGCTTGGAAAAGATGCAAGATCCATTAAGCATATCAAGCATATATGTAACCTAGGAATAGGAAAACGATACTTGATAGTAATCTTGTTGATTGCTCGGCTGTTAATACACATCCTCTAGTTTCTATCCTTTTTAAGGACGAGTAATGCAAGGACAACACAAGGGATTAGGCTCTCGCGAATGTACCCCTTACGTAGTAGATCTTCAACTTGTTACTGCAGAATGTGGTGCTCTTTGGGACTCATCCTGTATGAGGCAGATTAGGCAGGTTAGCTCCAGGAATCAGGTCAATTTTGTAATGAATGTCACGTGTTGGAGGAAGGCCATGAGGCAAATCTTCAGGAGAGAGATCTTGAAACTGCTGGAGTAGTTGTTGCATCAACAGGTCAGCTGGTGGAATAGCCTGTTGAGTGAAATCCTTGATGACTCGGGCCCAACAGATTTTATAGTTGTGCTTAATTCAACTTTTCCAGTGATCAAAAGATTTGAATGGGCATTGGCTGATGGTTGTGACTTATTTTCAGAAAGAAGGGGCATCAGTTTGATGCGATGCCCATTCTTGGAGAAGGAATAAATATTATCACGACAAAGATGTTTGGCATCCACGTCAAACTGCCAAGGACGACCCAAGATGATATGACATGCATCCATGTCCACCACATCGCAAATAACTTCATCTTTGTATCGTCGAACGATGGAGAAAGGGACTTGGCATCTTAGGGTCACTTTCATCTCAGTACCACTACGAATCCACCCTATTTTGTATGGAACAAGATGTTTTTCTGTGGCAAGCCCTAGTTTTTGAACCACAATATTAGAGACTATGTTCTTTGAACTCCCGCTGTTGATAATAACATCATATTGTTTGGCATTTATGGTGCAAACAATTCGAAAGATTTGATGCCGCTGAGATGGGTCTGCACGCTTGGGAGTAAAGAATAACTTTCGAACTACATAAGAAAGATGCTCACCCTCATGATCAGGGTATTCAGCAACTACTTCTTCATCACTATTTTCTTCTTCTTCATCATTTTCAGATGAGATGTGATTAGCCTCATTAGGTTGAGTAAGATGAAATGGAGCTCGTTGCGGACATTCATTGGAACGATGACCCTGCTGGCGGCAACGATAATAAATCACTTGATCAAGTTTAAAATATCCAGAAGGCCTCCTTGTGGTTGCTGCTCACTAGGCTTGTTGTTGGTTGTCGAAGAAGTGGCTGCACTTTGACAAGGATATGCGCTCTCTCGTGCAGGTTGTCGAATATGTTTGGAGTCAGCAAGACGGGTAGATTCAGAACTCCGGTAGTTGGATCTGGAGCCTCTATCAAGTTGGCGTTCCACTTTCTCAGCAAGAGTGATAGTGTCAACCAAGGTGTAAGTGTTCTGCATATCGACCCGATCATGGATTATAGGGCGTAAGCCACCAATGAAACGCACAATCTGTTGTGGTTCAGACTCCAGCATATTATTTCTGGAGAGAAGTCTGCAATACTCAATGGTATAAGCGCTCACCGAGCGACTTCCTTGCTTGCATTCTTGCAGTTGATGGAATAGAATTTGCTTATAGTTAGGAGGAAGGTATCGAGCGCAACAACTTCTTCATTTTTGGCCAGGACTGCACAGGTTGTTTGTGTTGCCTCATACGTGTGAGTTGAATTTGTTCCCACCACGCTAACGCACCTCCCTTCAAACGATATGCAACAAGCTTCACTTGTTTGTACTCGGGAATCTCCATATATTCGAAGAATCTCTCAACTTCAGCCGACCAGTCAAGGAAGTCTTCGATGTGAAATTGGCCATTGAAGGATGGAAGATCATCTTCATTTTGAAATCTGGTTGACGTGTTGCACGATGTTGGATTGGTGGGTCCTCGGCATCGTCGCTATCATCTGGGCGTCGAAGGGCTTGGGCCCGACAAGGGGGTCTTCGATCTTCACGGTCGCGCAACAACTTCTTCATTTTTGGCCAGGACTGCACATGTTGCTTGTGTTGCCTCATACGTGTGAGTTGAATTTGTTCCCACCACGTTGACGCACCTCCCTTCAAACTCGGGAATCTCCATATATTCGAAGAATCTCTCAACTTCAGCCAACCAGTCGAGGAAGTCTTCGATGTGAAATTGGCCATTGAAGGATGGAAGATCATCTTCATTTTGAAATCTGGTTGACGTGTTGCACGATGTTGGATTGGTGGGTCCTCGGCATCGTCGCTATCATCTGGGCGTCGAAGGGCTTGGGCCCGACAAGGGGGTCTTCGATCTTCACGGTCGCGCAACAACTTCTTCATTTTTGGCCAGGACTGCACATGTTGCTTGTGTTGCCTCATACGTGTGAGTTGAATTTGTTCCCACCACGTTGACGCACCTCCCTTCAAACTCGGGAATCTCCATATATTCGAAGAATCTCTCAACTTCAGCCAACCAGTCGAGGAAGTCTTCGATGTGAAATTGGCCATTGAAGGATGGAAGATCATCTTCATTTTGAAATCTGGTTGACGTGTTGCACGATGTTGGATTGGTGGGTCCTCGGCATCGTCGCTATCATCTGGGCGTCGAAGGGCTTGGGCCCGACAAGGGGGTCTTCGATCTTCACGGTCGCGCAACAACTTCTTCATTTTTGGCCAGGACTGCACATGTTGCTTGTGTTGCCTCATACGTGTGAGTTGAATTTGTTCCCACCACGTTGACGCACCTCCCTTCAAACTCGGGAATCTCCATATATTCGAAGAATCTCTCAACTTCAGCCAACCAGTCGAGGAAGTCTTCGATGTGAAATTGGCCATTGAAGGATGGAAGATCATCTTCATTTTGAAATCTGGTTGACGTGTTGCACGATGTTGGATTGGTGGGTCCTCGGCATCGTCGCTATCATCTGGGCGTCGAAGGGCTTGGGCCCGACAAGGGGGTCTTCGATCTTCACGGTCGCGCAACAACTTCTTCATTTTTGGCCAGGACTGCACATGTTGCTTGTGTTGCCTCATACGTGTGAGTTGAATTTGTTCCCACCACGTTGACGCACCTCCCTTCAAACTCGGGAATCTCCATATATTCGAAGAATCTCTCAACTTCAGCCAACCAGTCGAGGAAGTCTTCGATGTGAAATTGGCCATTGAAGGATGGAAGATCATCTTCATTTTGAAATCTGGTTGACGTGTTGCACGATGTTGGATTGGTGGGTCCTCGGCATCGTCGCTATCATCTGGGCGTCGAAGGGCTTGGGCCCGACAAGGGGGTCTTCGATCTTCACGGTTGCGCAAGAGTAGCTCGAGAGATTCATGGATGCACTGCAACGTCTCCTTCATCTCATTGAACTTAGCACGTGTAGGGTTGTCTTCCATTACTCTCAAAGCTCTGATACCAATTGGCGCAGCACCAAGATCACTTGAGAATAAAGAAGACAAAAGATACGAGGATAGACCGAAGTACTACCAAAGAAGGCACTTGACAGAAGTCTGGTGCTTGAAAACTAGCAAATCCACGCTAAAGAACAAATGTTTAATTCTGAAGCAAAGATGATCTCTTTCTCTATTCATTGGCCCCTTTTAATGAAGAGTTACATCAATCTCTAATTTAGGAAATAAAAAAAGAAACAGAAATAAGGTAACGAAAAATACTCAAAATAACTAATGAGCCAACTAATTAGTTTCCTGAGAATCAGCAACTAATTAGTTTGTTGAGAATTAGGAATGGTTGTGCCAATATTTATGGGACATTCTACATCAGATATGAGGATAATATATAGAGGATAAATAAAATTATGACTGAAGATAATGCAGCAAACTATCAAAATAATCAATCTCAAATAGTCCCTAGGTAAGTGTTGCTGAGACAATTATGAGACTTCAACTATGAAAGAGATGAACATGGTGATGTAGAACAAGAGTAGTTTATGAGCCTTCTGGAATTGGTGTTCAGCTATGGACCTTTAGCATGAGCCCTTTAATTAGTTCTTTTGATAAGTTTAGTTCTCTTTTAATCAGTTTTCCTTTTATTTGGTTCCCATGTTACACATAGGTTGTTCGGAACTCTATATAAACCCCGTGTTATTGTATTAGAACTTGTGCTTGGATGAATGATTATTTGCATTTTGAGTTTATTTCATAAACGAATAACTTAATTAGATTTAAGTGTGTTGACAATGCTTTGACTCTTAGCCCAGTAATAAACCCATATGACCCTTTGTGCATCACAACCTCTCGAATAACTGGGGCGGCGAAGCCAGGGTGTCTTGTATCATCTATTATTTTCTTCTACATCAAAGAGATAACTCAGCCGCCGCCCGAGAACATATCCTTGTTAAGAGCGAGCCTCGTTAGATCTTTGTGTCTTTTCTGTGTGATTTCTCAATTTCGTCTATTTCACGTAACAAACTAGTATCAGAGCCTTAAAGTTCATTGGCGATTCAAAGTCAGGCAAAGAGATGACATCTACCAATGTGAAGATCGAGAAGTTCAAAGGGCAGAATAGTTTCGTCTATGGGAGATTAAGATGCGGGCACTTCTGAAAGGACACGAGATCTGGGCACCGATCGTGAAAGCTAAATCGATGGAGATCGATTTGAAGGGCAAATTGAAGGAGATCGATCTCGTGGATTTGGCGTTGCAGGAGGAGAAGGCGCACTCGATGATCCTGTTGTGTTTAGCGGACAAGGTAATAATCGAAGTTTCGATGAAGAAATGGGAGTCGGTCTGTGGTTGAAACTTGAAAGTCTTTACATCACGAAGTCCCTCAACAATAAGTTGTTGAAGCAACGTCTATTCACCCTTTGCATGCAAGAAGGTACTCCAGAAGGAACATCTTGATCGACTAATACCTTGTTGATGGAGATGAGAAACATTAATATGAAGATTGATGATGAAGATGTTGCCCTAGTTTTGTTAGTTTCTCTCCTTTTTTTTTGTTTGAGAACTTTGTTCAATCTATGAGCATCGGGAGAGACATTATAAGTCTGAAAGAAGTAAGATTGAGCCTTCGTACTCGTGAACATCGACATAGGACATCTTATAATTTTGTAAAGGCTTAGATCACAAATTTAGTTTTGACCACGGTAAAGGGACATGCATTACTATAAAGAGATATGCCATTACTATAAAGAACTGAGCCATTAGAAGAAAAATTATCCTAAAAAAGCCTCGATTGTCGTAGTTGCACATGAGAATCGAGATTCTAAAGATGATCTGGTTCTTGCTGTAACCGTCAGGGATATTTGGGAGAATGTTGGATTCTTGATTCATGGTGTTCCTATCATATAACTCCGAACAAAGAGTGATTTTTAACTTATCATAAGTCTAATGGTGGAAACGGTGCATCATGCGGGACAATTGAGATGGACTCTGTTCAGATCAAAACTCATGACAACAAGGTGAGGACACTAACAATTGTCTGAAGTTCTATTCATCTGAATTTGATCAGTTCCGTAAGTTGAAGGCATTGCCAGGAACCGCACCATCATAGACACTCCGCAACAGAACAAGGTGGCAGAACGAATGAACATAACACTTCTGCAAAGAGCAAGACGCATGCTCTCTAATGCTTGTTTGAATAGAGTGTTCTGAGCCGAGTTTGTTCACACAGTCTGCTACTCAGTGAATCGAAGCCTAATGACTGCAATTGATATCAAAACTCCTATTGAGGTATGAACTGAAAATCTTGTTGATTATGCTAATCTAAACATTTTTTGTTGTCCTACATATTATCATGTCAGCCAAGGGAAACTATAATCAGGGGCCAAAGGAGTGTTCGTGGGATATGGCGCATGAGTGAAAGACTACAAAATCTAGTTTCCTTCAAAGCACAAAGTCATCAACAATAAAAGCGTAACTTTTGACAAAACTTCAATGCTTTAGTCGAAAGTGGAGGTCGTTGATGTAGTACTCTAGAGTGTCAACAAATAGGTGGAGTTTGAGCTAGCTCCAGTCGGGGATGATACAAGAGGACAACACCAAGTTGATTAGCCAAAATAAGAAGAAATGAAGAGCAATCTGCTGAGCAACCAAAACAGGAATCTATTGTTGTTGGATGTCTTCGCAGATAGGTGGGTCCTCCTAAGCGATATGACTAAGGACATGGTTGCTTATGCATAGCTGGTGGCTAAAGGGGTGGAGTCATCCCTAAAGCCGTCAACTTACAAGGACACCATCACGTGTGTAAAGAATCAGAACAATGAATTGCTGCTATAGGTAAGGAGATTGAATCTCTTCACAAGAACCAGACATGTGAGTTCGTCAAGTTACCGAAAGACAGAAAATCATAGGTTGTAACCGGATCTTCAATAAGAAATTCCTGAAGTTGAAGGCATGAAATACATGCCACGCCTAGTTGCTAAAGGCTACAATCAGAAAGAGGGAGTGAACTACAATGAAATTTTCTCACCAGACACACTTCCATCCGGGTGCTTACTCTTGTGGCACATCAAAATCTACAGCTTGAATAATTAGATGTGAAGACTACCTTCCTACATGGAGAACTCGAAGAAGACATCTTGATGAATCAATCAAAGGGATTCTACATTTTGGAGGAGGAAGACCAAATTTGCATGTTGAAGAAGTCATCATATGGGCTGAGGGTACAAGAGATGAGATACTTTTATGATCAGAAAGGAATTTAGCAGAAGTTCTTATGATAATTGTGTGTATCACAAGAAGGTGAAGTCAGCTCCATCTATTTGCTCTTGTATGTTTATGATATGCTTATTGCTGCTAGGAGCATGTCAGATGTTCAGGATATTGAAAAAAACTCAATGCAAAATTTGACATGATGGATTATGGTCAAAATGGAGATAGGGATGCACAGAGGATAAACACTTTTTATCTCGGAAAATTTATATTTAGAAGATTTAATCCAAGTTCGGATGGTTTCAACAAAGCCTTGAGCACTCCATTAGCTTCAAATGTACACCTTTTACAAGTTATACACCATTGTCTGATAAAGAGGAGTAAATGTCTCGTGTTCCTTATGCAAGTGCAGTTGAGCTTAATGTATGATATGGTGTGCACGAGATCTGACATTGCACATGCAATAGTGTTGTCAGTAAGTTCATGAGCAATCCAAGAAAAAAATATTGGGAAGCATTGGAGCGCATCTTTCGCTATTTGAGAGGAACATGTAATATTGGCCTCATCTATGAAAGTGATACAAAATGCTTTGTTGATGATTATCTTAATTCAAATTATGCTACAAATGTTGATGGGATAATCAATGAAAAACTATGTATTCACTTCGGAGAATTCTATTATAAGTTGGAAGGCTACTTTATAGTCTTTAGCTACATTGTCTATTACTGAGGCAAAATACATGACATTGACAAAAGCTACAAAAAAAGTGAACTGATTGAAAGGCTTAGTTTGAGACCTTGGACTACATCAGTGTAATGCCCCGACCCTCGAGATACCAAAAACGACGAATACAAAAATCATAACTCAAGGTATCAGTCACTACCTTAATCATTTCACCATGAGTAAAAACTTGCCTAAAATAAAATTTTATTTTATATACATATAAAATATATATAGTTATGGTACAAAATAATTATAAATTCTCTAGGACCTAGTTCCATGTGCCAACTCTTGTCACCAGCATCGACCTCCCTCCATCAACTTGCAGGATCCAAATATACAGGGAACATATATATGTACGTATGTGTATATATATATATATGTGTGTGTGTGTGTGTGTGTGTGTGTGCATAATTACCATGAGCAAAGGCTTGTATCTAAGGCAAAAACAATCATATACAATTTGATAATAGAAAACCATACAATTCTAAAATGAAGCACACTTATAATTTATATAATACCATCATAGATAAAATAAATCACCACTCGTATAATCATATATATAATATTCACAAAATCATATAAAAATAAATTATCGTCAACTTAATAATTCATAGACATTTCTATCAAATAATAATTAGCATTAAGTTGTTACATAGCATCTCTATCATACAACATTAGAGCATGTTATATAATATCTCGTATACTTTGAAGCATATTTTATAATTAACTTGAAATGTACCTAGAGAGAAACTAATAGACATCTTGCAAATTCTAGAGGTGATTCAAGTTTCCAGAAAAATGTTAAGGGTTGATAAATTTTCTTACATGACTGGATGTTCTCGAGAACTTTGTAAAGACGAGAAATGTTACCTTTATGATAATGAAGTTTTTAAAGTACCTCCCACATAGTCTTGGCCGATTTATAGGCTATGACTTTTATAGATATAGATTCAGTCATGCTATTTAGCATGGCAGAGGCAACCCAATCATCATCAGCATCCCATCGTCTATCTTTACCTCTAGTTTGGTGAGGATATGTTTCTTTTTGTGGGATCCGATGTAGCGCTCAAATGCCGTGGACCAGAGGAGATAGGTGGTACCATCAAGTTTGATATTGATGCGGAGTGGAGTGCTGAGGGAGGATTTTGCACTCGAGATGCTAGATTTTGCATCGTTGTTGGCTATGGTTGAGCGCTAAGGATCCCATAGATAGAAAGGAATGAAGCTTCGATCTTGAGAAAGGTGAAACGGATGTAGGTCGAAGTAGATCCGTCACCCATCTAGATCAAAGTCAATTTCATGTTTGTGGTGGTTGGAGAGGATCAGCAATCGTTGTTTGTTGCAGGAGGGATGTCTAGAATGATCTTGGTTAGAATGGTGCTCCAAAAAAATAAAAACTAGTCGGGGTTAAGGAGAAAGAAAAAGGCGGGAGTTGGCCAAGCGAGGAGGGGAAAAGGGTGAAAAAGGAAGAGAAGAGGGGATGGGGAGGAAGGTGGAGGGGTAGAGGGGAAGAAATGATGAGCAGATTGTTACTGCTTTGATACCATATGAAAGAACCTCGTAATTCTCTTAATTAACCCAAGACTAATGCATCCTTATTTATAGTAAAAGTAGGCAATACAAGAGAAGAGAATATGCTAGAATATTAGAGAAGATGCTGAAATATTGCTCCAAAATATTTCATGAGAAAATGCTGGAATATTGCTCCAAAATATTGCAAGGAGGAAAAAAAGGAAACTAATCATTTCTAATAACTACAAGGATATGCTAATAATTATGAGGATATGCAATGATATCTTCTTTAATAGTTCTTTTCCTTTTTATATAAAAAAAAGGAAAAAAGATTGAAACTTTTTTTGCTATGTCAAGTAAGAGTCCCAGTACTTATGGTCCTAGTTGTTTATCCTACTCTAAGTCGCTCATCTTACCACACTGCAACCATTCGAGGACTTTAATCGCAAGTGTGATCTTCTATGTAGCTAGCTCAAAATCATTGAACAATGTCATTGTTCTTTCTTGAGTTATCCTTATGAACCTTCTGTTGTGCCACCATCCTCGAGTTATAGCATTTATGAACAATGCTATGTTCTGCCTTCTTATGCCTACTCCCTTCCTTATTATGCACATTATCATGCACCTTATTATCCATTTGCATCGCTTCCGCAGAGTTATTCACCTGGCGACTCGCGTTTGCATGACTCTCCACAAAGCTCTTTACCTGATCATCAACTACACAATTTTCCACGGCATCCTCCACAAAGTCCTCAATATGATACACCTTGTCATTGTATTACTCCTCCTGAACTTCCTCTTTCAAGTGTTACATTTTTGCCTAATTTTGATGGTCCAATGCAGGATGATGATGGCTCTTGTTTTGTAGATTTCGGGATGCCATCCTTAGATGACGATCTTGATTCTCCAGCCCCTTTGTTAGCAAAACAGAACCCGTTTATGTTCCTCTTATTGAGCCAATAGTTTCAGGCATTGATCATCTTATTGTTGAGTCATCAATTGTTCTTGAGAAAGCTATTTGCCCTATTTTGAAATCCTTTAACATTGACATGCTTCTTTGCTCTGATTTTCCTATTTCACATTCTCTAGTTCTTTTTTCACATGATGAGGAATGGAAGCGCACACCTCCTTATCCTATCACTAATGCTCCTTAACCTGTCACTAGTGCTCCTTATCCTGTCATTAATGCTTCTAATGAGGATAATCTATCAACTACTTCCAAGTTTTCAAAGTTCAAACATGGGCCTCATCATAAAAAATGCATGTTGATCCATTCAATCACTCATCCCATCATTGTTGCTATTTAGATTTCTGAGCTGATTTTCGATATTTGGATGATGTCCTTCAGCATTTGTATTGTCTTGCAACTTGTCGAATTGAGTTTTTTTTTCAGCCGAGGAGAATTGATGTAGAACACTAATAGTTTATGAGCCTTTTGCCCATGGTCATTGGTGTTCAGCTATGGGCCTTTAGCATGAGCCCTTTAGCTGGGACTTTTGATTAGTTTAATTCTCTTTTAATCAGTTTTCCTTTTATTTGGGTTCTTTCCCTTTTACAATTACATGGGGTGTTTGGAACTCTATATAGATCTCATATGATTATTAGAACTTATGCTTGGATGATTGAATATGCCTTTTGTGTTTGTTTTGTAAGCAAATAACTTAATTAGATTTAAGTGGGCAAGTTAGTTAGGGTTTCGGAGTAGGTTAACTTAGTAGATCTCCATCACATAGTTTATAAAAAAAATAAAAAAAGCATGAGAAAACATTCACACACTAAGGCTGCAAAATTTAGTGCTATACTCAAGCCCTTCTCATAAAGTAAACTTTGGGTGCAAGCCAACTTCACAATTCATGCAAATCTACCTTCTCATGCCTTCTTGAATGCAAGGATACAGATACACAACTTAAATCGTATCATATCATATATCATATGACAAAGAATACATTCAGAAAATGAAGAAGCTATTATATTATATAGGTGAAATTTTCTTATTTTGTTAAAATGATGTACCTGAGTTCCACTGCCATTGTCACTGCCATCTCTTGCATTCAGTCTACTGTTTTCATTATCATCATCATTGCTGTCACTGTTATTGTCAGAGTCCTCGGTGCTCTTGGACTTAACAGAATTTTGGGTTTGGATACCACTCTCGCTTCAACTACCACTAGACTGAGATAGATGTAAGTTGTCCATATTAGTCAACATGAATACTATAGTGACATCCCAAATTTGGTTTGATCAGAAAGACACTACCCAGAAAAGATTTTTGTGAATTTTGAACCCATCAATTCCCATAATTCATCTTAGCATACATGTAATTTTCAAATCTAAATCTTTCAACTTTTCTGCAAACCCAAATCCCAATGCTTCAAGCATCCCAGTTATAAGCATTGCCACTGTTAAGAAAGGCCTCATGGACACTTTTAGATGAGGTCCCCAGTTGAGCAAGTTCAACAAGAAACAGAACTACAGGCTGTTTGCTTTTTACAAGAGAAGAAACAAAGTTGCTAAGACTAAACTTCCCCAACTATTGAAGATACTGACAACAAATTTTGATCAATTGGACAACATCCTGAGGTCTGAATTGTCCTTGTCAGAAACTCGTGTCAGCAGTTGTATAAAAAACTTACACTGTGACATCGCCTCCAGACATGTTGCCAAAGGTTTTTGAGCTCATTCTTACGAATAGGCTTCACCAAAAAATCAACTGCGCCTTTTGATAAACATTTAAATACCGTACCCATTGAATCATTGGATGACATCACTGCAAACAAGCTTACCAGGTATAGCAGTTAAAAGTATCAAAATAAAATGCCTTATTTGACCCCAAAAGGCATGTCTAAAAATGACTAAATATAAAAAGCAAAGGCTAAACAAACAAGGATAAATACTCACTAATCACAGGGATATTCTTGCAACTTTTATGGTTCATGATCTTGTCTAGAAGACCAATACCAGATAAACAAGGCATGACCACCTCAGTCAAGACAAGATCAATATGATTAGTCAGATCTTCTAAGATTTTCCATGCTTGTAAACCATTTGCAACAGCAGTAACTGCTAACACATAAGAAGCCACTCCAATTGTAAGAATTCAGTGATGAGCAGATTAATAGTGGCAGTATAAAAAAATGAGTCACTCCTAGAAGGTAGTACTTCCAGGGAAAAATCAATTAAGTACTAATATCTGGTGAAGCTACATGAATAATATTTTAACTGTCATATGTTATCATTTCCTTTTTATAATTAGGAAGGAATTAATCTCATACAAGCAACATAGTACTGTTCTCAGCAAATGGAGTTCAAAAGATATTTAACAGCCAACATATGGAGTGTCAGATAGAAAAAGTTGATATGTATTTATGTTTCTTCAAGTGAGCCATAACTTTCACAATGAAACAGGTCGTCAGAATAAAGACTTACAAACGGTTAAGAATATGGGTTTTGGACAATCAAGTCTCAACTTATGGTTGAGAAGACTACATACAACGGAAAACATTCACGATCTACCAACCCTTATCTTGGCTCAATGATACTATGGATCAAAGATCCTCTTAGGTTTAAGAACACGACATATTGCAAAAGCATCAAGAATAGAAAATATATAAGAAAATGGTCATTCTACTAGGCATTGTTTTTTTTTTTTTGAAAAAAACTAGGCATTGTTTTTATAGGCCAAAGTAAGAGGCCTACATAAAGTCTTATCTGCACCATCAGCAACAAGAATGGACCAACTTAATCCCTAGGAACTCAATTTGATTGATCAAATCAATTATAATCAAATATGGACCATTAGTATATCTAGTTGATACTACTAGAGAGATGAGCCAGTAACACAGGATGGTTTGATGAGTATGATTACTTAAAGTGTGAATGAGGTAAGATTACATTAAGACTAATGGATGTGGTATCTTTGATAACCTTTGGATCAAGCACCCCTTTACTTCTCTTAGTGCTCCACAATGAGTAGTGCCTTCCAATAGTTGTCTTGAAACTTCCATTATGGTTTCGCCTATTTTTACCAATTCTTCAAGCATAGTTCATGCAATTGGTTCATGGGCTTTGTAGTCTTCAAGAAGATTCTAACTAGATAAGCCATTAGACGGTCGAATCTATCATCATCACAATGTTTCATGTGGGTACCTTTAAGTACTTGATCCTGGGCACAAGACCGTATGCAAGCTAGCTACTGAGATTTGTTGGCATGCTGCGAACGATCGAATTTGTGACTTTGTTCAAGGCCTTTGATGAAGACACAAAGCATGCATGCTTGTATTTCAGTGTATATGTGCCATTGAGGTTGCAATGTAGGTGTACATTCAAGTATCTTTTGTGCATATTCAATTAGCATGGGAACTGACAATACCTCCAACAGCAAGTTGTCCATACTTTTCCACAAGTCTCTACTCTCTAGACATCCTTGGCAAAAAAGTGGTCTCAGGAAGCTATTGGCTTCGACCCCTCATTATAACACTAATTCAAATGGAAGATAATATTTGTTGCATGAAAAGGGGGAGAAGATCCACATCAGTTCCAAATGTTTTTAGCTGATTTAAATTGGACTGAAATACCAAATTGAAATGATGGTGAAAATCGGGCCTAACTGGAATTTGATGGGTGTTATCAAACCTGATCCCACAATTCTCTAAGAGATCATGGCAAGCTCCACTAGAGGAATCTTCTTCTAACTCCACTAGCCGAAACTTTTTACTGTCAACAAAATCTTCTCCCTACATTAATTGAACAGTGAAGAATCTTCAAAACATTCTTTACAGTATGTACCCAGCTTGCTTATATATCTTTCTGGACGAAACAACTCTACCACCATTGTAGGTTATAAGATAAGAAAATCATGATCATATTATAAGACTAAATAAATTGCATGTATGGATGAAACAACTCTACTTACGTTAATGCCAACAAATTTATTTGTTTATATTGAAAGTTTGTTTAATATTAAAGATGAATTTTCAATTTTCTATTATTCCACATTACATCAGTACCTTTTCTTTTCTCATTCTTTCATGCGAGCTTTAGCTCACATGGCATTTTCTCCCTTGGAATTCGATCCTATATGTCGAAAACAACATTGTTTTTACAAGGTGAAAACAATAAATATTGCTTTGGACATGGTGGTATGACGGTGTGTTGCACATGGATGAGTATTAAACTATAAGGAATTCTTCTAGGATGTGACAAGCAAATATTTGTTTGTGTTGGTATTTTAACAATCTGGATTTAAGTTTTGAACCTTAAAGAATTCTTTTTGAATTTCAACTATTATAGCTTTTGGAAGACCCGTCTATAATTTCATATATCATTTATATGATTATATCTATTAATAGATAATAGATAATACGGTTTACATTTTATTATTTATAAAAAATATTATTTCTCTTTTAAGTTATCCATGTGTGCTTATTAATTGTTCTCTTACTTCTTTGTAACTTTTTCTAATGTGTAATTTTGCAACTTGTCTTTTTTGCTTAAATGTTGAATTTATTCCATCATAATAAATACCATGCATATATGATAAGACTATACACTTATACATATTATTATATTTTAAAGTAACAAATATTTTTACGTTACATATTCTATATAGTTAACAATGGTATTAAATAATTATTTATATAATCCTCATCAAGAGAATATATTATTATACCATAATCCATTATATTCATTTTTTCATTTGATTGTATATTGGTGTTCATACTTTTTAATATGTACCATTTCATACTTAGAATGTAGATGCATGTTGCTACCTTTTATTTTTTTATTTTTTAAAAAAAGTCGAAATGATTTAATTTTTTATTATATTAAATAATTAAAGAATGTATATTATAGCAGTGTTGTCAGAACCGGACCGGACCGGCCGGTTCGACCGGTTCGACCGTCGACCGAGGCCTAGTCCGGTCCTGGTTCGATGGAAAAACCGGGCACCTAATTGGACCGGTCAAAACCGGTCAAAACCGGTCAAAAACCGGAAAAATAGGGGTTGAACCGGTTGAACCGATTAATTTTGATGAACCGGCCGGTTCAAATAAAAAAAAAAGAAAAATAAAAATTGGGCTGAATAGAGAAGTGAGCTTTGGGGTCAACTGGCCATGAAGAAAAGTTTTAATTTAAGGCCTTTTAAATCAGTTTTTGTTTTTTTCTTTTTCTTTTTAATTATAAAAGAATTTGTTTAGCTGATATTTATTTTTTGAATAAATAATTATTAAGATATATTTTCATTAATAATTTTTATATCAAATAAAACGTTAATTCATCATAACTTTTGAAAATAAATTTAATTTTTTTCATATTTAATCATTCATTTATGATTCTTTATATAAATTATAAATCATATTTTAATTTAATATTTTTTAATAGTATCCGGTTCGACCGTCCGGTTTAACCGGTTTGACCGGTTAAACCTGACCCGAATGTTTTTCCGGGTCGATGTCCGGTCCGGTTCTGACAACATTGTATTATAGTGAACCCACTTGATCAAAAGTCTAGCTTCGCCGCTGCTAGAGTCTATGGGGTGAGATGGCCGCCAGCATGGAAACAACATGTAACTTTAACAAGGGGTCAGACTCACCTCTTTCATCTATACTAATGAACAAAAAATAATATTCACTTCACTAATAGGCACAATGGGCATGATCATGAGTTTCCATTTACTATGTCTGAGTTGCAAATGACATTACTTCAAAGAGTTTAGATAAAATCAGCGGTGAGTAAATGGCATCAAGTGGATACTTACACAAAGGCGGAGAGGTTAGCTATGCTACATGCTTCTAATCTTGTGGTAGTTTATTTTTTACTATGCTACATGCTTCTAATCTTGTGGTAGTTTATTTTCTAAGGCTTGTCTGCTCTATGTGATTCAAAGATACAAAGTTTGCCTTAGACCAAATGATTTTCTTGGGCTTTTACAAGAACTTCTAGGTCATGGTTGGTTCTTATTTGATGGGTGTCATGAGGAGTTTGTTGCAAGTAATCAATGATTTGAAAACTTAATAGGTTGCTTGTTTTTATAATTCTAAAGAAGGATAGAAACAAGACTTCAGGGTCATTATATTGTCTAGTGCAATATATTTGGCAAAGCTTTTAGCTAATAGATTATGCAACACTTTGGTTGGTTGGCGCATCTGATACAACCAAATTTCATTTCAGAATGTTCTATTACATACATTACATTTTGGAGATGCATTGGCAAGCATGGATTCTTTTGGAAAGTTGATTTATTCTATGCATATGCTTCAATCAATTGGTCATTGGGCCTTCTTGTGGCGATCATTACAATGATGTGGGTTCCAAGCTATAGATCCATGAACGAAATAATGTGTGTGCCCTACCATTTTCTGCATATCGATTAATACTAGACCAATAAGTGGTTGGATTGAGCCAAAACAAATGATGCATCAGGAATATCTTGCCTCGATGCTCTTTGTTTGTCATGAATGCATCGTCGTCCATTAATATTATGTCAATCGACAAATCCACGATCCCTGATTCTAAGTGAGGACACAATCACACCTTTTTTCTATATGTTGATGGCACTAATATATTGTTGAGATGACAATTGAGGCGAGGTGGGTTTTCATAATGGCTGTTACAGACTCATAAATACTGAAAGTTAATTTTACTTCTATCATTTTTGGCATTGAGGTGGATGAAACGATGAAATGGACCCTTAAAGGAAAAAGGATGGCTAATAACTTGTGGTCATCCGTATATTATAAAAATGGATGTACATGAGAGACGGAAACTATATATTTTGGACCCAAAGACCACTCCAAATCTTTGCCTTACTAAATTGCCCCTCACCACGCCACCCTAATATCATATTTTGAATTTTTTTTATTCTCTTAAATCCAAAAACAAGATAGATTATGAATATAAATAATTTGTGGAATATGTACAAGAGTGTCATATTGTAGTGTTTTATTCCTTTCAAATTTATTCTCTAACAAATGGACCCTTAGAGGAAAAAGGATTTCTAAATAAAGAAAAAAATATGTGTCATATTTTAGGTGTAGCACCTAGATCTACAAAAAGAAAATGTTATCCCATTGGAAACAGCCCAAAAGATATCCAAATGTGTGTCTCGCCTTTGATTCAGTTATTTATATTTTATAGTATTAATTGTGTGCGATTAGCCTTGAAAGTGCTCCAAAAACTCTCCATTGTGCATATGCTAATCCAATCGACTCTAGAGACAATCCATACTTCCCTTTCCATCGAGTGGTCAAAGAACAAATGAGAGAGATCCTCCTCAAAATTCCCACATAAGCCACACAACATATCTTCACTTGGCGCCCATCCCACCCACCAGACTTTAGTGGTGACAGATGTGACCATGCAAAAAACAAGACCTTCAGGGGCACCCTAGCCATTAACATGAGGCTGCTATTTTATATGAGATATCCATCAATCAAGAAGTTCCTAGGGCTTAATAAAGCATGTACACTAACTTACATGTGGACCATTTCCATCCATCCCTAATTTATCAATCAAGATGTGCTTTCGAAATGTTTGTAAGAGAAATAGTAATAAAGTATATAGAATGCATATTTTTTATCATGAGTAGAGTATAATTGTGGAATGTTACCAATCAAGAAGGTGAAAGCCTATTCTACAAGAGATCGAACAATGGGACTAATCTAGTGCCTTCAAGTATATCAATCTATTTCATAGGGTGATTCTGACAATGTGATCATGTTGAATTATGTCTCGGTTGGTGACTTGTGGAGTTCAATCTCTTTTGCATATTACGAACAAGACATATCTTGGGAGTTGAGAACAATTCTCTACAAACATCCTTCATTACTATGGAAGGGCGTGGTAATTGATGTTTCATGAATTCAAACCATTTCTTTTAGTAGTTTCGGTTGCTAGTACAAATTTCTTTTAGCTGGATTATTGCATAGACATTAACATTATGGAGACACATCACACCATTTGCGTATTAGATGTGCAAAATTAAAGGATGCATGAGACGTTTTATGTTGGCTTTTTTTCACAAAGGGTTATGACTTCTTCTACGGAGACTAGCAACTTCCCCATGGATGGATCAAGGTGAGACTTAGAGAGTTGAACCTCAAGTGATATGTTGATCATTGATGGATGGGACCATGAGGACTGGTTATAGAACATGTGGAAGGTTTGAGCTTCTTTTTGGATAAGTTTTTTGTATGGCTATTCGAGGAGATGCAAGTTTTGTACACATATATAAGTTCACATAAAAGTTGGATTTCGATGCTTCTTGTGTCTTGTGCGATTTAGTTAAGGATCTAGATCACCTATACTCGTCACCCTCTTTGACATATAGGATTGGGTATTCTACTTCGTCCACCAAATATGAAAGATCTCTAAAAATCTGCCAATGAACGCATATCAATCCAGCAACTTCTTGATACCTGCCAGATCATTCTCGTTTCTGAACCCCCAAAAAACCAATGGTCTATCTCCTCTTTGGATCCTCACAAAACATGCATGAGGTAATGCCCCTGGAGCCCATCCTAATTTATAATGTTATGCGGAGAATCATTCTCATCTCAACACTTTATACATGATGTACTGAATATTTGCCTTGACATGTATTGATCAACTAGTTCTAAGTTGGTTTCATGTGTCAACACATCCGCCTTCTAGTTTCTTAGATTAAGGTTATTCACCTGGTATTGTCTCCAAGCCCCCAGACATTCCATATTACTAACTTCATATGGGTAAGGAATTGGATTCCAATGCCACTAGGCTATTACAGCTGTCTTAGGAACCCACTGAGGATCATCTTCCTCTCCTACTCCAATAATTATTGCCCCCTCTTCAAATTCTTTGGCAAAGTTATATGTTTTGTTAGAAGATATCGTCTCGACAATTTCCTTATTGGAGACTCGACTAAATCTTGAATTTATCTTTTTATCCTTCGAGATAAAAGTTTCAGAGGTCACTAGACATGGTCCTAGTACCTCTTGGTTGGGCTTTGCACATTATAGACCTTATGCTGAGTTTGGGCTAACCCAGGGGTGTCATCAATCTGATCCACTTAAATGCTTGGCTTTCTCTTCGCAGAGGATGATAGAGATCCCCCATTACACCTAAGACTGCAATCTCTCGATTTCATCCCTTTCCATATCTGTTTTGAATAGTTAATCTTCTTTAGATTCCTCTATATCCATATTTGCAGCATGCTAACTAATATTAGATCAGGGATTTGATGGTATTTTTTTCAACCTATTGGTGACCTTACCTGGATTCCTCTCTATCCAGATTTCCACCTGGCTAGCTAGTTATGAAGGACTTGATGACTTTTTTTGAAACCAGTTGGCAACCTTCCCCTGATTCCCTTATTGATTACATGGTCAGGGTAATGATGATCACTTCCACCTCATGATGGTTGTTTTATACTTAATTTTTCTCCTTCCAGATTTGAGGTTGATTCGTCAGCATCGGGCAATTTCGGGCGACCATCGCCAAGGATTGGAGGTGGCTGAGATGCGAATAGGATATTTGATATCACCTGAACAAAGATTTATCATCATAGGGACAGGGGTATTTGGTTTGATTAGCACCTCAACTTTTACTCGAGATATGTCGCTGACGTCATATGTCGGGAGGCGACCTATGTTAGCATGGCAAAAGGAGAAACCACCTCAGTTACGACTTATACCATAAGTGCAGAGGGATTTGTTCTAACATAATAGCTGTTGATTTCTCATGTTTTATCCTCATTCCTTGTTCAGCTGACGACCGAAATCTCTAGGATAAGATGGATCTGTTTTGCAACTTCATCAATCCATCTAGAAGATTTTCATGTCCAATCATCAAGCTTGCATTCTAGATATTCGTGGCATCTTAGTTGTACCAATGTGATCCATCACTGCCAATTGTATCATCTTCACATCGGGTGTTTGGTCTAAAAGATAGTACCTACAATACATGGTCCATGGAGCCACGACCACTAGGGTCGTTCTCTAGTATTTGATGTACCCGAGTCGATTGGGATGTATATTGACACCTACGTTTCCAATCTTTTTGCCCAAATTCCCATAGTGGTTCTCTAACAAGTAGAGGGACATTTCGCACGAACATGTCCCATTTTCTCCACATTCTAAATATTTGATTGGATTCTTACATACACTGGTTGTATCCTGAGCTTCAACATCTATAGCATTGGATTGTCCTCCCTTCTGTATCACCGTTGTGGTGTTGGCGGTTCTGATTTCGTTGTCGTTGCACCTCCTGCCACTCTCATGTACCCACATCTATTATAGGTGGTGTCAGTGAAAGGTCTCCCATCAATGGTTGATGGTGGCATCAAGGGAGAGGGTCTCCCGTTGCATCATTGTTGGGATCATCCGATAGATGTCCCTTGTTGGTGATCACCTCGCTCATTGAAATCAGTGAAGACATCATTCAAGATTCATTTGGAGCAAAGTTTTGGAGGTCGCTAAGGTATGATTACCAACAGAAGGATAAACTTTATTTAGGAGAATGTTTTGGGTCATGACATCTCACTACAACAATAGTCTTTTAAGTGAATGTGGTGTTATGTGAATAATATAATTTCTAGTGCTCATTCTTTGTGTAAAAAGTGGAGGGGTTCTTTGTATTGTTGATAATCATTCCACAATTCAAGTTGTTGAGTTTTTGCAATGTTTTGGGTCATTGGGTCCTAACACAACAATTCCATTTTTTATTTGTGACATGTAGGTAATATTATTTCTAATGCTCCATCTTTTTATAAAGCGGAAGGATTTTTTGTATTGATCATTACCATTCCACATCTCAAGTTGATGAGTTGATTCATTTAAAACATTTTGAATCAATAGGTCCCAACGCATGCATTGTATTTGTAGTGGAGACAGTGTTATATGGTGTATAACTTTTAGTGTTTATTCTTTGTACGTAGAGTGAAGGAATTCTTTGTATTGATCATAAGCATTCGACAACTCATTATAGACTCGTAAAACAAACATGTAAAGCTATTCTTCATGAATCAAGCTAGATCATTGTACACCGTTCATTTCTCCTTAAAAGATATAAAAGAAGAAAGTAACACAAAAAAATTCTAAGAGAAAGGATGACTAACCTTGAGTCACTCATCCATTTTATTGAGAATAAATATTATATGCAAATATGCACAATTATGAAAATTGATCACTCTTTGCTCCCCCATTCTTTAATAAAACCCCTCGCCATTTGCATCAAATTTTCTATGTATAATCTTTCATTACGAAGACACAAGCATTATGTTGTCTCCAAATGGCCCACATGACCTTGGTTGAGGCAGCCCTCCATTTAGTTGATACATACGTGTCATCCCTCGGGAAAGAGCAATGCCTCTAAAGGATCTCCAAAACCATATATCTGATCTCACATCCAACGCATATTGGGTCATTAAAGTCTTTTGCAAGAACACAATAAAAAAATAGGAAATGACATAAAGTAACACAAATATGGAGAAATATAAACTAAAAGTTGCAAAGATTTTTTTATTTCACTCCATAATTAACTTCTTTTTACCATATTATCTCTTGTAGTCATAGGTGCTTCACTTAGAGCACACTCATCAAGTCATGTACGACATATGACGATGTTCTTAATAAAGGGCAAAAGCATTCCTCACATGTCCCGTTTGTTTTAAAATATATTTTTATTGATATATATTTAGGATTACGATGTGGAAAGTGAAAAGCTCAAAAAAATGCAAACGAACAATGCTCAAAGAGATTTGAGCTTTGCATACTGATTCATGTAGTGTTTTGTGTATATTACTTTAAGAGGAAATGATCCTAACTTGTTCTTGTGCCTTGAAGCATGACAAAGAAAAATAGGCCAACAAAGAAAAGACACTACTAGATATTTGAAATATGCTTAGAACAAAAGACCATTGCATATTTTTTCATAAACTAAGAAGCATAAGAGAAAGTAAAGTTGTAGTAATCATCCTTCCTTTCTTCAAAAAAAAAAAGAAAAAAGGAGAAAGTAAAGCAGCAATAGATTATTCAAACAATATAAGAAAGGGAAAAAAAGAATCCAAGGGAAATTACTAGACATTGAAAAGGGTCATATTCAAACCAAAAAAAACTCAGTATTTTTTTTTTTTGAAAAGAGAAAGGATGGCTACAAATTGTAGCTGTCATCCATTTGAAGTTGTATTAAAGAAAAGGACATTTACACTGTGTATGACGGAATTACGGGGTGTGTGAGTTCCCCAAAACAAAACAAAAAACTGTCCAAAACGAAACAGAAACTATCCAAGACCCCATTCTCTAACCAAAAAAAAAAACTCAATATTCAAACTGACACTGGAAATAACTACTGAAAACCTCATGACCAAAGAGGCTAGGTAAACATGCATGAGATGATAAAAAATAGTCCAGAATGAAACTTAAAAAGGGATGAGAAATACAATACTTTCAAGGAATACGAACTAATAGACAGGCGACATCATAAAGGCTGGAGAAAATACTTTTATGACCTCAAAAGGAAAATTAATGGAAAAATGATATTTCCAACTATTAGAAATATAAAAAAATAAGTTATTGATAGGACCAGCGAAGAACATCCTTCAATATATATTTAAACAAAGGGTGAGACATTGTTGATCACTAGTATAACATGTGTATTAAGAACCGTACAAGTGAATATTGGTGTTTTGAATACATGACAGTTACTACATCAGATATCTCCTCTAATTATCTCCCCATGGATGACATGATGCCCGGATGATACGTGGCCTCAATATCATGAAGTAAAAAGCATGGAAAACCCAATCTCTGAAGTCAGTTTGGAAGAACCATTGTGTTCAATAATTCAAAAAAATAGTGTGTAACTTAATGTGAATGCTTCTCTAGAAAATAGTGGGATTTCTTAAACAGAAATGATGGAGAGATAACAAAAGCTAAGTAAGCCAATAAACTGAAAAGGCACCTACTCATCCACCCCAACCCCACCCCTTCCAACATGCATACACACACTAATTGTAGAAGATCATATTTATCTATCATGATTGATATTAAAACAAGTGAAAACAAGTATTTATTACTAATAAAAAAC
The DNA here is from genome assembly GCA_001647135.1 of Pontederia paniculata. Taxonomy (NCBI): domain Eukaryota; kingdom Viridiplantae; phylum Streptophyta; class Magnoliopsida; order Commelinales; family Pontederiaceae; genus Pontederia; species Pontederia paniculata. The sequence continues at coordinate 19,545 of LTAE01001769.1, read as the reverse complement.
TGACCAACTCGAGACCTGATATCTAAATATAATATGATTTTGCAAACTCTTTTTGTCCCTTCAATACACAAATTGGATTTTGTTGGCAAATCCATCAAATGCCAATAATAATATCCATTTAGGGTTAACAAAGGAATTTTAACAAACTAGTAAAGAAGGAAATGAATCCGTCAAAGCCATTCTGAAGGGAAGTTCAACCTTGGAAATAAACAATCTCATCGATATGTTGCATTGTGGTCCTAAAGGCAACAAATGAACCGAACAAAAGTATAAAATAATTTAATAAATTTATGATATGTTTCGAGTGCGGTGAGGTAAGAAGGAAGTTTATTTAAAAATCAAAACCTATACACCTTAACACTTAATAGTCATAAAACCTAGCTAGTTCTTTTGGGTTGCCCGAAAGCGACCAGTGTCTAAGGCTATTAGCACCCGACTAATCCAATCGATAGTGTAGAACATTGAGAGTAACCTCTCTCCCTTCTAGGCTACTTAAGAACCATCTACTTCGCAATCTTATTGTTGATAATGCCTTAAATCTCAACCCAACAATAAATTCATATGAGAGTTTCACTGATGGTTAAGGGGTTTCTGTTATTTTGTATTAGGAGTCCCCATATAAACTCCCTAGGATTTTGATTATTTTGAATCTTATATCATCTGTTAATAGTCAATTAATAAAACTCATTGAATCTCAAAGTCTTTAAGGTTTATCAGCAATCCAAAATTAGGCGAAAAGATGACGTCCAACAACATGAAGAACGAGAAGTTCACCGAATGGAATAGTTTCAAGCTATAGCAGATCAAGGTGCGTGTGCTTTTGAAACAACATGAAATTTAAACACCGCTCGCGAAGGTTAAGTCGAATGAGATTAATTCGAAGGCAAATTGAAAGAGCTCGAAGATTTGGCGTTGCAAGAGATGAAGATGCACTAGATGTTCCTGTTGTCTGGTAGATGAGGTGATAATCAAAGCAGATGAAGAAACAACGATCGATCTATGGTTGAAACTTGAAAGTATCTATATGAGAAAGTTCCTCACTAACAAGTTATCGAAGCAACATTTGTTCACTCTCCGCATGCAAGAAGGTACCCCTCTGAAGGGACATCTTCATTAACTGAATAACCTATTGATAGAGTTAAGAACATTGATATGAAAATCGATGATGAAGATGCTGCCCTACTTTGTTCAATCTATGATCATCGAGAGAGATGTTATAAGTCTGAGAAGTAAGATCGAGCTTTCATACTCATGAACTTCGACATAAGGCATCTAGTAACTCTATGGAGATTCAAGTTGCAAGGCTAATCTCAACTGCAGAAGGGACATGCCTCGAATTCTAAGAAGGGCAAGTACAAGCCTAAGAACAAAAAGTCAAATCCATAAGAGATATGCAACTATTGCAGGGAATTGGGCATTGGAAAAAAAAAGTTATCCTAAAAAGGCTTTAGTTGTCGTAATTGCACATGAGAACCGAGATTCAGAAGATGATTTGGTTCTCGTTGTAACCGATAGAGGATAGAGGATTTCTAGAAGAAGGTTGGGTTCTTGATTTTGAGTATTCCTATCATAAGATTCTGAACAAAGAGTGATTTTCATCGTATCAAAAGTTTTATGGAAAAAACGTCATCATGGGCAATGATACATCATGCAGGATAAGTGGGATCGGCTCTGTTTAGATCAAAACTCATGACAACAAGGTGAGTTGTTCGTCATGTTTCATAATTAAAGAAGAATTTGACATCACTAAGAGTCTTAGACTCTAAAGGATGTCATATCAATGTTGTCGAAGGCATTCTTGTCGCCATCAAGGTGATACTACAATCATGAATGGAGTCAGGTAAATGTTCTTGTACATACTAAAAGACAACAATTTTCTATGTTGTTTGGTAGCTAGTTCTTCAGATTCAGAAGTGTCCAAGTTGAGACATTTGCGGCTCGGACATATGAGTCAGAACCCGATGAAAATCCTCAGCAAACGAGATCTTCTAGGAGGTCAAAAATTTTCTGAAATCAATTTTTGCAAGCATCAAGTCTTTGACAAATAGCGCCGACTTCAGTTCGACAAGGCGATGCATAGAACAAAGGCGACACTCGACTGCATCCATGCTGGTTGTTGGGTTCCCTCTCGTGTCCATCTTTAGAAGGTGCTAGATACTTCATTTATATGATTAATGACTACTTAAGGATGACTTGTGTATTCTTGATAAAGTACAAGAGTGAAGCTTTCAAAGTCTTCAAGCAATGAAAGATTCTAACGGAGACTCAAACATCGGAAAAGGTGAAACGTCTTCGTACTAACAACGATATGGAGTTTTGTCTGTCTGAATTTGATCAATTCGCTTTTGGAGAGTAAGATGTTCTTTAATGTTGGCTTGAGTAGGTTGTTATGGGACTATCAATACAACTTGCTACTTGGTGAATCGAAGTCTAGTGCAAGGTTGTGAAAATCACAAGTTGACCATGGAGTCGGACAATTTTACGATCTCACCAGGCAACAAACGAACTGAGTTGCATGAAAACTCGTTTTGAGCTAGCGTGAGAGGTGGACAAGGCATGCAACTGTGTCCAAGCAAAAGTTTTTTTTTTCTTTACATGTTTTGTGTCCCATGTGATGACCTAAGAAATGCCTATCCTAACAAAACCAAGCAATTCATCTCCAAGGCTGCTTCCTCCGTTTGTCATTCACCATTGCTGTTGTTCGCCACTGCTGCTTTTGTCATTCACTGTTGGTGTTGTTCACTGTTGCTTCTGTTCGCGGTTGCTGTCAGTTGGTGCTGCTGCTGTTCACTTCTGATGTCGTTCACCACTGCATGCGTTGCCGCCTTACCTGTTCTCTCCCCTCTCCTCCTCCCTCTCTCGGACTGAGCAGAAGAGGAGCTCTCCCCTTCAGCTGCAAGCAGATCTTCTCCCGACTGCAAGCACGTCTGCTCACGAGGGATCCCTGATAACGAACAAAGAAGATGCCTCCCACGTTTTCATAAATTTATGTTTTCTTATGAATTACACGTGTTGTTTCCATTTTTTGTTGTGTTTGCTTCCCCTACTCATGTACAGGAGAGCTCTTTTTTTAACTAGTACTTTGTAGTGATTATTTTAAAAATAGGCTTGCTTTAAGCTGTGATTAATTTAACTTAGATTCTGGCATTTTAGATTGTTAATTGTATCTATGTTTTATGAATGATATGCGATTATTTTTACCTTGCTTATTCAGTATCTTAGAAGTTACATATGTTGATATTTTTCAATGTCTTTCTATTATCATACAAGTTAATATATATAGATATTTCGAAATAATTTTTTGGTAGAATCGTCCATTCCGTGTTATGATCTCATGTTTTACGTGTATACCTAGTCTTTTGTGTCAAGTCCGATTTACGAGTTTGACAACCTTGGTCCAGCGACTTAGATAGATCTTAAAACTTTCATTGAGGTATGGTCTGAAAATGTTGTTGATTATACTAATATAAAATTTTTGGTTGCCTTGCATATTATCACATTAGCGAAGGAAAACTAGATCCAAGGGCCAAAGAAAAAGTGTTCGTAGAGTATGACGTAGGAGTGAAGGACTACAAAATCTAGTCTCTTTCATTGCACAAAGTCTTCATAGAAAAGCATAATGTTTGATGAGACTTCAATGCTTCAGCCAAAGGTGGAGGTTATTGATGCAGCATATGAGAATGTTAACAAACAGGTCGAGTTTCACGTAACTCCAGTCGAGGATGATGCAATAGGAACACATCAAGTTGATTAGCCACAGAACAAGAACCGGAGAGCAACCAGACGAGTCGATTGATGTTGGATGTCCTCATAAACATGTGGGTCCTCCTAAGCGACATGACTTTAAAGTTGTGTTGCATAGGTACGAGTACGAGGTAGTCATTTTCTAAAAAGTTATTACGGGTACGTTATTATATATTAAATATATAATATAAAAATACAATTTTATGGCATTAAATATCATATCTAATAATTAATTTGTGTTAATTTAGAAAATATACAAGTCAAAATCCAAAGATTAATGTTCTAAATTGATTTAATAAGTTATTTGGTTATTACTTAAATGAGTTAAACAAGTTTTGTCGTGTGATTATGTAAAATAAAAATATATACATGTCAAAATATGAAATTTAATATTATCTAACAATTAGCTAAATAAAAGCCGCTCATCATTTATAGGACATTTTAATATTATTAAATGTATAGCTAGTCACAGTTGTTTTCCACTATGTTAACTTTTTGTTGCCCTCCAACTCTCCAACTCATGCCACTCCAAAAGGAAAGAAAGAGAAAAACAAGAAAGAAATAAACCAGGAAGAAGGAGCTTTCGATTCAGTTGAGGATGAAATCAATCGCTAGAAGAAAAAATGAAGAGGTGGACTCGTGTGTTTTCGATTTCTTTTCTTTGTAGAGTTTTCTTTTCGTTCTGCATTTCTTTCTTGGATTTCTTTTCTTCTCCGGCGAGTTGTGGATTTTGGAGGAATTGTGGCAGCCACTTTTCATGTTTGCTCTTTGATTTAGGGCATCAATCTTTCGTTCTTGTTTTTTTCCCGAATGTTCAACGTACCCAAATCTATAACTACGTACCCTAAGTCGTACCCAATATTTAAAAATAATATTTTTTTTGGGTACATACTGAGACGTACCCAAAGTGTATCCTTACCCGGTACGTACCGGGTATTGGTACTTGCTCCATCTTGGCGTACCCGTGCATCACAGCTTTAAAGACATGATTGTTTATGCATTCTAAGTGGTTGAAAAGATGGAGTCTTTAGAGGCGTCAACTTACAGGGACATCATCTTATATGCAGAATTAGAGCAATGAATTGCTGCTATCGATGAGGAGATAAAATCTTTTCATAAGAATTAGACATGAGAGCTGGTCAAGTTACCGAAAGGTCATAAGATGCAAATGAATCTTCAAGAAGAAAGTTGGAATTCCAGGAGTTGAAGGCACGAGATATGAAGCATGACCTAATTGCTAAATGTTCCAATCAAAAAGTGGGAGTGGACTACAATGAAATCTTCTCACTAATTATCAGGTACACTTCTATTCAGGTGTTGCTTGCCTTTGTAGTACATCAAGATCTAAAACCTGAACAACTAGATGTGAAGATCCTCTTCCTACATGGAGAACTTGAAGAAGACATCCCAAGGAGTTATCTATTCCGAGAAAGGAAGATCGAGTTTGCATATTGAAAAAGTCATTGTATGGAATGAAGCAATCTCTATGGCTATGGTACAAGAGGTTTGATAGTTCTATGATTGTTATGTGTATCACAAGAGGTGAAAGTTGGCTCCACCATCAATCTACTATTGTACGTCGACAATATGCTTATCGATGCTAGGAACGTGTCAGATGTTTAAGATTTGAAAAACTCACGCCTGGCCTCCCTTGCGACACACAGAGGGGCTACAGTGGCCTCATATTGGTCTAGATCAGCACAGGGCCTACATGGATGTTGGACACCAATTTTTCGGCGTCCACTATGCGACGCCAGGATAAATGACCTCCTATCTCTCCTTGATCGCATATCATCTCTTTGCCCGGATAGCTCCAAGGGGGATGGATGGATCTGGACGGGGGGCCGCTTCACGGTTAGAGAGGCATATGCCTACCTCCTCCCAACAACTGAAGTTGATCCTACTCTTGTGGCTGATTGCAGACTACTCTGGAGGACTCGTACACCTCTCAAAGTCAGAATACTTGCCTGGCTTATTCGGCGCAGCCGCATACTCACTAGGGTATACCGCCTCAGGTGGGCTCCAGGGTCAGACACCACATGTGTCCTGTGTGAGACGGGTGCAGAGGACATCAACCACTTATTCTTCGAATGTGAGGTCACACAGGAGGTCTGGAGGCGGATAGGGGCAGCCGGGGTGGACCCCAGATCCTCGGACACATTTTGGGAGACATATCGTACAGTCGGGGGGAGCAGCTCGCTGTTGCGACACCAGCGATGTACGCCACTTGCAGTTTTTTGGGCCGTTTGGATTCAGCACAACAACACGATCTTCAAGGGCGAAAGATGCTACATTGACAATATTGTACATCACATTCGATTTTTGACTAGAGAGTGGGGCGAGAACCTTTTTGTACCCCACCCCTAGATCTTCATAGTTCTCACTTGTACATGTTCCCCGCTTTTACATTTATATATATACATGGATGACTAGACAACACTAGCCATCCTTTTGCCCTTCAAAAAAAAAAAAAAAAAAGATTTGAAAAACTCCTCAATGTAGAATTCGATGTGAAGGATCTTGGTGCACCTAGAAAATTTTGACAATGGAGATAGTCAGAGATCACACGCAAGGTAAACCCTTTTTATCTTAGAAAAGTTATATTCAAAAGATCTTATTCAAGTTTGGGATGACTTCAGCGCAATCCTTGAGCACTCCATCGACTTCAAATGTACATCTTTCCACAGGTTTCGCACCTCAATCTATATGCAAAGAAGTAGATGTCTTATGTTCCTTATGAGTGTAGTTGGAAGCTTAATGTATGTTATGATGTGCACGTGATCTGATATTGCACATGCAATCAATGTTGTTAGTAGGTTCATAAGCAATTCAGGGAAAGAACATAAGCAAGCAGTGGAACGCATTTTCGATAGCCTCATTTATGGAAGTAATATAAAGTATTTGGGATTCAAAATTATAATAATGATAGGATGTATTTTCATGTTGAGCAATTCTGTTATAAATTGGAAGGTTCTATAATCTTTAGTAACATTATCTATTACAGAGGCAAAATACACAATATTGACATAAGCTGCAAAGGAAGAAATTTGGTAAAAAGGCTTAGTTGAAAATCGAGAATTATATTAGGATCAGGCTACATTGCATGGTGACAATTTGAGTGCAATATACTTGGCCAAGAATTAAGTGCATCATGAAATTCGTACTGAGAAGAGGATCATAATAGATAATCCAACTGATATGTTCACCAAATCAATCCTCATAGGAAGTTCCAATGTTGCTTGAACTTTCTTAAGATAAATAATTGGTAATTGGTAGCAGTCCAGGACAGGGTTGGTGGTGGCACAACATGATAAAGATTATATTCTGAAGATGATTTAAGTCAAGTTGAAGTATGCCTTGAATCTTAACCAACAATAAGCGTATACGCCCCCTTATGCAATAAGGCCTCTAGAATTACAGACTATAAATGAGAGTCTAGTTGCCCGATTAGTGAGCCTAAGGGAGTGTCTACGGCAGATCCAAAGGGACTCGAGAGCGGAGCCCCTGAAACATAGAGGGTTGTGGGATTTCTATTTCCTATTTGGTATTGGGAGTATCTACATTAACTTCATATTTTACATCTTATTTCATCTATTATTTTCTTCCACATTAAAGAGAGAACATTGTCACCGTCCGATGATGTGAGCTAGTTAAGAGTGAACATCGTTAAACCTTGTATCTTTTGTGTGTTGGTTCTTCTCTCTCATCTATTTTTCATAACACCTATAATAGGCATATTAGTCCCCTCCTATAAATAGAAGTGTATTAAAGGTACCATCACTTCACAAGCATCAAGTAGGCTCGTGAAACTAGTGAAAAGGAAATACAAAAACACATTAGAAAGAGACGAGGAGACACTAGTAATTGCAATGAAAGTACAAAGCATCTAACCAGAAAAATGAGAATCTATCATATGAGGCAGCATATGTAGAAAGAAACAAACAGCTATCTTGATTTATAGATTAGCTTAGAAATAGTAAAAAAAATGAAAGCATATACATCACAAACTATAACAAGTTACCTTCAATCGTGATTTGAGTTTATCATTAATTTATAAAGCAAGTACAATGAAATTCAAAAAGTGTAAAATACATAGGCTTCAAATAGCACAATAAAGGAAAAGGTTAGTTCTTTTTGTACTCCTCTTACCTTCATAGCTACAATTTCGTAGCAATGCGCTAACGACTTGGCGGGTTGAATCATCATACTCCACCAGCAACACTTTGAGTGTTCTGACTGGAAGAAATCTCTCCCAGCGAATGATTGGCCCCACGGATTGCTCCAGTTGCTGTTGCTTTATCTGAGGTCCAATCCGCTGAGCCAATATTAGGTCATCCGTACTACTCTCCTTGTTCCTGGGGCCTTCAGTAGCACCATTGGTTCCGGATTCTTCTCCATCCAAGATCCCTAGTCGAGATCCAATTATCTCATTTCTAGCTTCCTTTTCGTTCTCCACTATATGTCCATTGCTCTCCGCCAACAACGTCGCCCCATCTGGGCGAACTTGTTTCGTAATTCCCATCAACCAGACTCAATGAGACAGAGCATAACGCTTGGACAGACCGACTGCGTCACAATGATCAACCAAGAATACAAGGCGCACATTTTGCTGCCTTCAAGTATCTCAAAATCTTTGAGGTCAACCAACTGTTCGCGCAGAATACATACGTCAAGAAAAAAAAAACCCTAATATCTCTCAACTTTTAGAAGCAAAAAAAGAAATAAATAAAAGACAGAGATATCTCAAAATTTCGTTCGTGCAACCAATCAAATAATTTCAAACCTCCTCAAAATCCAACAACAAAGTAGTATTACTCAAAAAATCCTAATCCGAAGTAATAAATTTCAATTTTTTCCCCAAGAGTGAACCACAAAATCAATTTGCCTTCAAACCCTAGTCGCCCAACTAGAAAAAGAAACGAGTAAAAAGCAAACAAATATAAACCAAATTCTACCAAACCCAGAGAAAGCAAATTGAAAAGAAAAACCTCCAACAAGAGCAGCACAGAGACTACACATGGAGGAAATCAGAAACCAAAAAAAAATGCAAAATTTTCAAGTACCTTGCGGCTGAGCAAAAAGAACCAAACCGCAAAGATGTAGTCTTCAAGATCCAACAGGTCCCATCCAGTCAGACTCCACGAGCTGGCTTGCGAGATCAAGAACAGCGAACGGGACGCGAAGGAACGGAGGAGTGAAAAAAAATAGCAGCAACAAATTAACAATTCGGAGAAGAAAAATGGGAAATCTCTCAAGTTGAGGTCAAATCAGAGATCAGAGGCGCCATTTGCGTCCTGGCGGCGGAAGGATTTTGGCTGGTAAAAAAAATGGCGGACTGCGAGAAGACGAAGGCGACCAGAAGAACAAGCGGAAGAAGACGAAGAAGGGGGAAAAAATTAAAAAAATGATCAAAATGAAGCGGATATTGATCGCGGAGGCGTCGGAGGAGGTGAGCAGAGGGAGATATCGGGCAGGCGGTACGGATGACGTGGAATAAGTGGAGGTGGGGATGGGACACGGTAGGCCACGTAGGAGTACACGTCGGTGACAGGTGGAGGAAATCAAAAGCGCGAAGCACGCGAGCCGCCTGCGGATCCGCCGGATCGGACTTGGGCCACGTGGCGCGTGCTCGCGACCTCCTTGTGGGTCAAAAACCATTGACGATTTTTCTTCGTTTTTTGCGATAATAATAATTATTATAAATAAATAAAAGGTCAAAAGGGAGAGGGGGTTGGATGCTGTGGGGGCCCACGACCGCTTGTGATAAGGTTACAAATGGAATAAAATCGTGACGGCTACTTAACGGCGTCATCATTTTTGAAATGACGGAAATGTCCTCTCGTCTTGCTCGTACACATTCTTTTTCCTTGTGGAGATTTAAATTATTATTTGATGGTTGCATAATGAGAAATGTTAAATCCTCATAACCAATCTTTTTAATCATCCTTCTAATATTCACATGTTAAAAAAACTCCAATAAAATTAGCAAAATTACAAGTGTTGTCATTGTGAGAGGATAGAAGGAAAATTAGGAGGATAATTAAGAGGATTTAGCATTTTGAAGAGGTTGACTTATTTTTTTCCCTAAATGAAATTAACATGGACAACTGATAAATATTAATTTCAGTGTGCAACGTCTTTCATATATTGCGCAAATATTTAGATTTTTTAAGTAGTTAAAAACATTTAATATATAAATTTGGGAAAATGTATGAACTTTTATTTTTATCTTGTCTCAAAATATAATTACACAAAATATATGTGTTGTTAGCAGGCTTCCTTATTTTTTCCCCAAAGCTCAAAGTTTCTTCTTTTTTTTTAAAGAAACTGTGGAGTTACACAGGTATATTGATAAACAAATAAACTAAAAATTAAAAGGATATGAGAATTTGAAATATCTTATTAATTAATAAAGAATTTAATGGAGGTGTATTCTATTACATTATGTATTTTATTATTTAAATAGTTGGGTTTGAGATGTATGATTAAAAAAATAGTCTATTTAAAATTCATATTTTTTACTCATTTTTATCGTTCACATATATCAAATTCAATAGTTCAAATGATAAGATTCATGATATACTCTGTTTAAATTCTCATTAAGTTTATTAATATAAGATTTAATGAAAATATACTTTATTTAAGTAGGATAAATTATGTATTCTATTATTTGATTCGTTGAATTTAAAATGTATAATTAAAAAAAAAATTATTTAAAATTTATATATTTTTATTTATTTTGGTCAATCGTAGATTTTAGATTCAATTCTCCAAATGATAAAATATACGGTATGTCATATTTAAATAAAAAAATATTAAATTGCTAGTTGATCCCATGAGGCGCTCAAGATAGAAAATATTAAATTGAAATTAACGATGTATTTAATGGCCTATGTTCAATTCACTTCCTATTGCTTTTAATAATGTAATGTTTTGAGAACAAGACAAAACGAGCTTAAAAAGAACTTATGGCGCAAGCGCCTGAACGCCAAAAAGTTGAGAATTAAAAAGGTTCATTATTAGAATCTTGCATTGCATATGGATGTGGGAAGAATGTTCTGGAAAGAGTGTTTTCCTAATTGATTAGGATGTTAATGATGCATGTATTAGAACAATTTATATTTAAAAAACATAGTGAGTGGATTGTGACTGGATTTAGTGTCCTTCCCGGAATAAATTTATTCCTTTTGAATAAAAATAATAATAAGTTTTAAAACAAGCATCAACTGCCACTTGGGGTTGCTTAACTGGCCAAATAAAGAACGAGGATTATTGAAAAGTTAGCAATGATGTTATAATTTTATGTTTAATTGTAACAATCGAAATTTTTAATTAATTAAAAATCATCTCAATTACTTTAATTTAGATTTTTCATATTTAATAATAGAGCCCTAGTTATTTAAAATTGTGATAAAACCTGGAGAACTCCTATAAATAAATAGGTAGAAAGAAAATCTCTCTCAAAAGAAACCCTAGCCGTCAGGTGAGTCCTCTCCCCTCTCCTCTCTTCCTCCTCTCTTCTTTCTTCTCTATCTGAAGCTTCAACCGTGGAATTGGTGTCAGGACAAGGTGACGCAGAGGACAACGCATGGAAGGAGAGAGACAACCCAAGGCGGGAAACATATAGAAGATAAAGGTATATAAATGACGGATTCCCTTCCCTTAGAATAGATCTTCATGATAGATCGATGTATGTTAGGCCTTCTATTGACATTATTGACGGATTTTATATGATTATCTCGTGCTATGATTCTGGTTTTAACTGCCATGACGAATCTATGATATTCTGCCCTAGAAAAGTTCCTCTACATGATGGATTGATTAGAGAGATACGTTCATAATTATAATATGTTTATAATGGAGATGTTAAGACCGAAAACTGGAGAAATATGTAGTGTTAAAGATCCTCATATATTAATGTAGCCATAGGAAAGAATCTCG
>LTAE01001768.1:2940-50927 GCA_001647135.1 Pontederia paniculata | reverse complement strand
TACTCTGAACTTGTGTATATCCTGTTTCAGAAATCAGATCAACAAGTTTATTAGTATAGACTGAATTCACTTTACAAATTTGTGATCATTCAAAACATTCTATTCAAAACATTCTCGTGATCCTAGATTCAACAAGAGGATCACATAAAAAAAAGAACAAATGAGGGGATGAAAGATGTATATACAAAAGGTGAAATGAGAGCAAAAATCTCGACACAAAAGATGAAGCCTCACGAACATGACAGTCAAAACAAAAAAAGGGAAATTAGGGCTTCATATCTTCTTTTCTTTTTTCTTTTTGTGAGGAGGAGAGGGAGGGGACGGGGGCAAAGAATGATTGGATAACGTATTATTGAAAAATTGATGTTCTCCTATTTAAGGGGTCAATCATGCCTTGGGCGAGGGGGGAGGGGGAGGGTGATTTCTTGTTACAAATCGAAATTATATGATCAAAATATGATTTATTTAAAGTTAATGGACGATTGATAAAAATACTTTTAGAGTTACTTATTTTTCTATTTTTAGTGTAGCTTTTGATATTTCAGGTCATTAACTTCGTTATATTATATCATTGAAAGTGTTGTAATATACATGCTTACCAAGAATTTACATTGATAGAGTCATAAACCAAAATTATGAGCAATTTAGTTATAAAATTATCTTCGTACTTGCTAAACTTGTATATTTCTTTATTAAAAGTAATAAAATAATTTGAATTTGAATTATGACTATGATATTAATGTATAATGCTATGCATTATATTATTTGAAGTGGACCTTTGTAAGTGCTCGTGTCATACTATTATAGTATCGTATTGGAACCTCCTTCAATGACACATCCCGAGTCAACACAAATTCAATAGTGCCAGTCGTGCTGAACCAGACCATTGCCATCTTTTTTTTCTCAATTTTTCATAATAATATTTTAACAACTTAGTATATATTATAAGTGTAATAACATTATACAACTGCAATAATATATTTTAACATAACATTATTAACATATAAGTAATAAAATATATAAGTCTAAATATTTATATTATTATTCATTACTAGATACATTATAGATTGTATATTTTAGGAGGTCAAATTAAAAATTAACAATAAAAAATTGAAAAGATCGTGCTTGAGCAGGCCTAGTCGAGTCGAACTTGGTCACTGAACTCCTTGCCGTGTTCGAGCACGACAAGTATCGTGCCCGAGCCATGCGTGCTGGCTCCACCATTAGCACCACTTTTTTTTATCTAACATTTCCAAAAGTTAAATTTCTTTCCACATTTGGTAAATCTTATTTAATATGAATGAAATAATTTGTGCCTTTTAATTTGGTCTCCACGGTTATCTCGTCTCTTTCTCTTTCCCCCCGCATCAACTCGAGCCCTAGAAGAAGAAAAGGGGCGTCCGCTTTGTTTTCCTGTAAAACCTCCTCCCTCTTCGAAGTCGTTCTCGAGCTTCTCTCGGTCTTGGTTTATGAGGTGATATCGATCTTCCTGATCCCATTCTTTTGATGAACTTGCCGCTGTTTAGAACTTATTTTTGCTATTCCTGTGCCAGATTTCATGGTTCTGTTGTTGATTTCTCTAGATAATTTGGTTTGCCGCTGGTTCTTTTGTCTGGATCTGTTGCGATTATTTTGTGGATCTGCTGCTGGGGATTTGTTTTTTCTCGATCGAAGGCACAGCTTTTGGATCTGTTGATAGGCAAAAGTTTAGGTTTTGCCCCTTTTTAGTGTTCTTTTGACGATTTGAAGTAGGAAGGTCTCATCTTTCTTGGTAACGTGGGTTATCAGCGTTTGGGTTTGCTTTATTATTTCCTAGATGGAAGATTTATTATTTGATCGCATTTGGATCTTTAGATATTGATCTATATAACTTATATTTGTTTCTTTCTTTTTACTATGCAGCTCGAAGGAGAAACCCACTCTAGGGTATGCTGTCGCGCTTCCTGTCCTTAATAGTTTCTCTGTGGCATGTTGTATGATTGTTTTTCATCGTTTTTAAGGCAACATTTCACTGCATGCTGCTCTGTATGCCTTGGGTGGTGATATGCTTTCTACGTTCTTATGTAGTGTGGTTTTCTTTGGTGACATGTTGCTGTGCTGGGGACGATATGCTTTTAACTTAAAAAATAGACCTTTTCTATCAAAGAAGGTAACACCTTGGGGAATTGAGAAGTTTTTTTCGAGAGGGAGGGGATTGATATTTTAAGTGGCCACATTGTGGAAGTGAATTTCTTTTGTTGTTCAGTATATCAAAATTTTGATATTGTAAATAAGCAATACATCTAAGGGTTGAGGTTTTGGTTGGTATTCTTGGAGCCTGGCCACAAGGTTGATACATGGTTAGCGAGGCAGGATTCACTTGGATGAGAATAATGAAAATAATTCTATGAAGTAAATGAATGGAACCCATGTAACTTATGCAGATTTCACATTGTCACACTTTCCGCCTCTTTGAGCTGATAAATTTACTGTTTATTTTGTTTCAAAAATCATGTGTTGTTTTATTGGTGATGTATTTGTTGGGGATCCTAAAAAACATAATGGAAACAGGCAGAGGGCATACTTTGCAAAATTACTAACATTTTCCCCTCATGAAAAATAGTGCCTTGTCATTGGGTTTGCCTTTTTTGATATGCCACAAAGATTACTTTTAGTCTATTACTGAGGCCTTCATTTTACATCAGTGGACTAATGTGGTATGTGATAATTTATGTAAATGCTGATCTTAATTGGATGCAATATGAACTGACCTGAACTCAGCCTTCTTTGTGCATTGGGTAGTTCTAGTACCTTATGGTGTATGCATTATAGTTCTAGCTCACATGATTTCATCTTATAAAAGTTTGAAACAAAGAAGCTTTAGCTTCTGGGTATTTTTCTACAAATCCAATATTGTTTTTATGTGTGTCTTATAATAAACTTTGACTCAATTTTTTTTGATTTGGTACTTCTAGTTCCATATGATATGTGCATCCGAAATTTATCTTTTCACTATCTTTCTATAAAAAAATATTGTATTCTTTTGTAACAAGAATAGGCGTGGACTCTTTTTTTGTTGTATGGAAGTTCTAGTACCTTATGGTATATAAATTAGAGTTTGACCTCACATGACCCATTTCATGGAACTTCGAAAGCAAGAACTTTTATCTTTTGATATCTTTGTGAAAAACTTTATTGTTTGATTCCTATGTCAAAATGGGCTATGTAAACCTAATATTAAGTCATTTATTGTATGAACATTTAATGTTGTCATGAATGATGATGTATGATGTCAACATTAGCAATTATGCAAAATATGCAGTGGCACGCGGATCAAGACCCGCAAGCGGAACATAACTGCACCTTTGGACCCTGCAGCATTTGCTGATGCAGTGGTTGAGATATATCTGGAGAATGCTGGTGATCTGGTATATTTCCATTTTGTTGTTCCTCTTGGGCACTTTCAAAGTTGAATGGAAAATCACAGTTTCTTTTGAAAGCGATGTTGGGGAGCTTGCATTCTTTGCATTTTCCTTGGACTTCATGAGCAGATCAATTTCCTTAGTTTCTATTTGCATCATTAGAAGAATCTTTTGTTTTTCTTGTATGCTTATAGTTTTGAAGTATTTGGTTTCCTAGCTAACCTTTGAGTATTGTAATTAGATATAAAAATATTGTAATTAGATATACTATAAATATATTCAGAGCCTTTTCTCAAAAAAATAAATAAATTCAGAGCCAGAGTTTGTTTTTGATATATTTTTCTTGAGGCGGTAAAGGATGCTACTATGGATTTTGAGATATTATTGAAAATATGCTTAGGACTGTTTTGCGTATTTTGTCAGGAAACTATTGCAAAGAACATTGAATCCTCTGATCTTAACTTCTCACGCTACGGTGACACCTTCTTTGAGGTAATTACAGAACTATTTTCCTTATAACTATAATGATATGCTTATACTCTTTTTATTGAGGGCAGCCTATGCTCTTATTATCTTCATTTGTTTGTCTGACTCTAGGTAGTTGTAAATAATGCTTAATCAGTTGTTAGGCACTTGATAATCCATTTTTGCTAGCATATTGAGCACTATTTGGATTCCCAAATATTCTTGCAAAAAAAGATAATTGAATATATTCATGTATTAACCAGTATGACAACACATTTTTATAGATTAACTTGATATTGTCTCTCAAAAAAAAACTTTGATATTGTAATGCAGTTATATTCATGTATTGCTCCTGTTGTCATGTGCTATTTCTTGATATGACTTTAGCTGCTAGTGGTGTTAATTGTTAGTCTACACATAACTTGTCTATAATGCATTCGATATAAGATTCCAGCATTCATACAAAAAGCTATCTCACTTTAGGGTAAATATGGCGAATGCATTGTCACCAGATGCCCCAACTTAATGCAAAGAACAAGTGGAGGACTACCAATCTTTGTACTCATCCTTTCCTTCTTCAGAAAAAAAAACTTAATGCAAAGAGATGCAACTGTTCTTTCTTAATCCCATGGTTCGATGTCCTCTTTTTGTTCTTTCTTTTCTCTTGGATGTCGATGTGCCATTTCCTTCATTGTGAGCTTCGTTTTGAGAGTGGATTTGGATCTGCATATTTTTTTTGAGTTGATTTGCAGATAAATAACTTTTGATGTATTCAATATAGATGAGATCTTGAAAGGATCCACATGAGAGAACATTGATGAAGATTTTCACCAATGACTCGTTTGTCATAGATGCTATTTAAGTGATGCAAATCTTCCGTTGTCTATTTCTATGACATGGCACAATAGTCGCTCTCAGTAAAATATCAGTCCATTTATTTAAATATTAACTTGTGATCTTTAAAGTCTATGATATGCTCTAAATGGACATGATGCATTGCATATTAACATTGTTATACTTATTCCCTTCAAATTAAAAAAAAAGCTTACCTCTATTTTTCAGAAAACACTTACATTTGTTGTTTATCTTAATTTCTTAATCAATGACATAACACCTCGATTCCCTTTTAGAAGTCTTCCTAAAAAAAACCCTTATGAATCATTGACGTAAATGATCTTTTCTAGTTTGTGATGAATCCTAGTATATATAAGTGGTCATGAGAAGTTGTATATTCAGTTTCTTTTCTATAAGCATTGAAATTCTAATTTTAAATCTGCTGCGAATTTCAGGTGGTTTTCATAGGCGGACGCACCCAACCTGGCACAGTAAAGCCTGAAGGGAAGAGGCATCCTCATTCTGTTCTAGATAGTGAACCCACACGTGAAGCTATTTTACCATCTGTTCTATATATCCAGAAGATCTTGAGGCGAAGGCCTTTTCTAATCAAGAACCTTGAAAATGTTATGCGAAAGTTCCTGCAGTCCATGGAACTTTTTGAGGAAAATGAGAGAAAGAAGCTGGCTATATTCACAGCCCTTGCATTCTCCCAGAAGCTGTCTGGGCTTCCACCCGAGACTGTTTTCCAGCCTCTGATGAAGGATAATCTTGTGGCTAAGGGCCTAGTTCTTTCATTTATCACAAATTTCTTCAAGGAATATTTGGTTGATAACAGTTTAGATGATCTCATCTCATTGTTGAAGAGAGGGAAAATGGAGGATAATCTCCTTGACTTCTTTCCTTCTTCTAGGCGTACTGCGGAGTCCTTGTCTGAGCATTTCACGTAGGTTTTTCTTCTCTTTTATGTTTTAATGTTCAGCCTTCTTTTGAATATGAAATTTTCTAATACAACTTCTGATCATGGGTCCCAACGCCACCCTCTTCCTCAAGTTTTAACTGCTCAGCATGATTTCTGAAACTTCCCATGCCCCTTGTTCGATGGAGTTTGTTTTAGGAGAAGAATGGTTAACCAGAGTGTTAATCATCCACAAATTTTATTAATTTCATGTTTGGGCTACCATACAAGGTTACATCTCTTGAGAACTGTAAAATGCAATCAATCAGCAAAGAACAAGTCATGGCATTTGAGCAGAAATAGGTTCTTTTAGCTTTTTTTATTACTGGCAGTGTTTGTCATGACATAGCAGACCATGTTGCTGTGCTGAACTATTCTTGCCAATGGTGGATTTAGGGGTGCCAATGACACTACCACTTCCCGCTCTACTGCAATCTAAATCTTCTTGTTTGAACTACATGTTACAGTTATAATTATTCTTGCATGATGCTCTTATAAACATTTTTCCATTTACTCTTATTGTATATTCTGTATGCTCTAAATTTATTAAATTGTTGACCCCACCTAGTGGGATAAGGCTTTGTTGTTTGTTTGTTTGTTTGTTGATACCATTAGAAAATGTAGACCATTGTTCATGTAAATGTGGGTATTGCATCTGATTTCTTATTTGATGCAAATGTCAGGAAAGAAGGATTATTAATTCTTGTCGAGTACAATGAGAAAAAAATTTTTGAAGTTAAGCTGAAGGAGATGAAATCATTATTAACGACTCAAATTTCTGAAGAGACTGATGTATCTGAAGTGATTGAGACTGCTAAACAGCGGGTCAAAGATGCAAATTTGCCAGACATTGAGGTTGTAGGAATTTTGTGGGATGTCTTAATGGATGCTGTACAGTGGTCTGGGAAGAACCAGCAGCAAAATGCAAATTCAGCTCTTCGTCAGGTAAGTAATTACCTTGTTTTATTTCTTTTCTTTTGGCATTATGATGTCAAAATTCGCAGCTTTGGTGTTATGATAACGTAATTCCATCATGCCATCTGCTGAAGAATATCTTCCTTCTAATTCATTAAACATGTATTATAATCAATACCGATATCTACTCCAAAAGAAAATCACACACACACATTTTAACTTGAATTTTGAATTTACTGTGGGATCGTTAATAGGCATATGCTTGAGTTTATTCTTTGATGCCTGAAAATAGTTAAATAACTTCTGTTGCAGCGACGTATGATGTACTAGCTAAGTTGGCTAGAAGTATGGTTTCTATATGCAATTGATGTTTCATGTGGTCTGCCATATTTTACACGACTTAAGAATCCCATAAAGATGCTAGTGTTGTAGTATCAAATTAATTACAAACATAACCTTTTCTTTCTGAAACTCGTTGGAAAAAGAAGAAATTTTAATAACAAGGATAAAACTCGCTTTATGTCCTGAGTAAGCACATCACTTATAAGGAACTTTTGTAGTTGCACAACTTTTTTCGTTCAAATATTTAGAAGCTCATAAGTTGTTGCACTGGGAGAAGCTAATGGTCTGTTGTGCATTTTTCACTTTCAACATTATTCCTGTAACTTTCAGCTTACATAGCTTAAGTTATTGATGATATTGTTTTCTTTGTGGTAAAAATTATATTTATTCTTTGTTTCTGGAGTTCACACTACAATATTATTTCCATTTTTCAGGTTAAAACATGGGCTGGACTTCTAAATGCATTCTGCACTAGTGGGAAACTGGAACTTGAACTAATGTATAAAGTTCAGATCCAGTGCTATGAAGATGCAAAACTGATGAAGCTATTTCCAGAAATCATAAGGTCACTTTATGATCAAGATGTGCTTGCTGAGGATACTATTCTTCTTTGGTTCCGGAAAGGTGCAAACCCAAAGGGCAGGTCTGTGATTCTTCTGACATTACTTTTTTTGTCTCATCTGTTGAATTAAACTTCCAGTAGAAAATGATGTACAAGTACCTTTAAAGAATGATGTGCAAATATTAATGATACATGGGTTTGTACATGAATGCTTAGTGCATGATTGATGGACTGTGAAAGTATCTTTTTTGCTGTATTATTTATATTAGTAAAAAAATATATAAAGGATGATTTCCTATTAGTAATTATATTATTTTGAGGGAATTAATTAAAAATATATTTCTGATCGAGATATTTCAGTCTCCATGGCAGTTATATATCTGATTGATTTACATGCTATTTTTTCTTGTTTCTCTAGTACCCTTTTGTAGTCACACGGGGATGAAATGTGAAGATTATAAGAAAAAAATCAGACGATGGTTTTAAACTTCTTTTATCATCTTTAAATTTTTACCTTAAATTATATGTAATGACTTCCTGGTAGTGGCTATGTTTAGTATTAGATAAAGTGGTTTTTAGAACTATCTTTGATCATCATGTATTGTTCCTATTTCTTTATTTGTACTATTCTACTTTATAACCAAGAATGTTACTTGTCCATCAATTACTTGTGAACGTTTTAGTGTGTTGCTTTTCCTGGTAGGTCTGTATTGAAACTTATGAGAGACCATGCATTTGACCAACCATTAACCTGAATTTTATTCTGTAATCCGTTCCAAACATCTTTGAATATTTTTGGAGTTAATCTTTTTTCCAGTGTTATTAGCATACATTCATGACATTGAACTCAATAAGTAACCATGTGTCACTTCAGTAGCTTATGTTTTACTTGGAATGCTGACCCTTCTAATAGATTAAAGTTAACTTTTATGTTGACGCACTGTGGTGTGATGGTCCAGCTTGGTTGTTGGGTTGTTGATTATAATAGAGGTCTGAGAATTTTGAAGTCCTTAATCATGATCTCCTATATATATCGGAAGAATGCATCTTGAAATTGACAATGTATGTTAATTCCATCAATCAATGATTTAATGTTCAGTAGGGGAGCAATGTTTCTTCATACCACTATTGTTTTGGACACTGAATTGATGGAAATATCAGTACATTCTTGTTGAGAATCGATATTCGATCACAACCTTTGAAATTTTATTAAAGAAGTGTGGATGCTTTGACGAGGGGGAAAAGTATAAATTGAGAAATAAAGAACAGAGTTATATCTTCTGCATTGCAATCTTTTTGACATTAGCACCTCATGAACTGTCTTTCCAAAAAATTGTCTCCTGAACTGTGTTTTGTTCAATTTGTTTCTTTTAGATTACCTAATTATGATTTGTTCTGCAGGCAAACTTTCGTAAAGGCCCTGGAGTCGTTTGTGAATTGGCTCGAAGAAGCTGAAGAGGAAGAGTGAGAAGTAGCTGTTAGATCTGAGTTTCGAACAGACTAGTACTTTTATCTACTTTGAATTCGTACCTTAGTTTTCATGACAATTTAATAGTTGGATCTTGAAATTTGCTTGGAATTGTTCTTGTCCTCGAACAGGTAACTTATCAAGTTATTTATCTTTATTCTAAATCTTTGCGTAACCATTATGCTGTCCTTCGATCTTTTGACGGCTACGGAAAGCGCTATACCCCAAGTTACCTTTTGTTGGGGTCAATTGTGCTCTGTAGCGAGCTAAACTCGTAGGCTTGTAGCTTGCGATGTGCACAATATATGCGTTTTTTTCCTCCTGTTCGTGTTTAGGGCTATTAGCTTCCAAATTATTCAGTTCGAGGATTTAAAATTTTTGACACCCGGGGGAATTTAGTTTTAAGATCTAAACCTGCAAGTTAAACTGACTACATGGTGTGTCTTGTTTTGGTTTTTCCCCTGTAACATTCTGAATTTTTTCTTTGGCTTTCTAGAATTAGAAATGAGGCTAAAACTATCACAAAATATAAATGAACAAAAGTTTGCTTTGAAATAAGACCTCAATTCTCCGACGGATGATTATTATTTTATAAAGACTTGATAATTTAGAATATTTTTTTTATAAAATGTTTACACAAATTAAGCTTTTAATTATTAATCATGCTGTTATCACAAAAATTCATTCCATTATCTTTTTTACTAAAGTTAAAATTCTTTTTGACTTTTGGTTAAAATCAAATGTTATATATTATAAAAATATTTGAAGAGTTGTTTGGTATGAGGTAATATATTTTTAAGTTGTTTCCAGTGGGTGAGATATATTTTGATAAAATATTCATTCAATTCACTCGAACTTTTAAAGTACTTATATTTCGTTAAAAATAATATTGTTCAAATCACTTTTTTGTTTTAAGATTATTTTATTAAAAACTCTATGTAAACTAATCTTTTTATTTTTACTCTTTTATTTATATAAAATAATATATTAGTAAAGTTTAAGAGATCATTTTAATAATTTAAATTATAATTTGTATTATTAATAATACCATACTATTGATAATGTATATAGTGGCGATCTAAATTATTAATTAATAAAAATGGAAATGCGTAGAACGGTCTTCAGAGTTAAATGAACCTTGTGTTTAGAAAATGTTAAAAACATTTGGATCTGAAATTTGAAATATTCGATTTTAGGATCCTTTAAGGTCTTGATCTTTAAATCAAGATCAGAGTTTGAGTCATTATTTTTATTTATTACTGTTTCCAAAGAAAAAAAAATTAAAAAGAAAAGAAGAACGTAGGCGAGTTGAGGAATGGCGTGGTTGGGACCCGCCTTATCCCGAGGGCGGAAACGCTCACCATAGTTTGGATATCAACGTTTCGTGGCCTCCCCTCGCGCCATATCTCTCTTCTGCCCATCGCTGCCCGGCCAAGGCCAAGCCAAGCAAAACAAGTGGTGCAAGATTTCTTACTATTTTTCTGCACCTCCAGCACATACACACGCTCTCTCTCTCCGGCATGGGCCATGACGACCACCACGACCATGTCCACTGCCACCCCCACGACGTCCACTCTCTCCTCTGCTTCCGCCTTCTCCCGGCCGGCGAATCACAGCCTCCTCGTCGCCTGCCGCCGCCGTCGCTTTTACGTGCCACCGGCGGCAGAATCCCGTCGTCCCAACTTCCGCTCCTTGCGAGGTACTCACGCTGCCGTTACCTCTCTCAAGTATCGATAGGACTTGCATGCATGAAAATGTGATCTATTTAATATATAGTCATACTTTAATGTATATATGGACTCTAAATGCTCTTTCGGATACCTACTGGGTTAAAAAAGATTCAGTATTAATTTTCTTCCCCTCTCCCTCTCCCCTAATTAGCATAATTGCTTCCTAATTTGAGGTGCAAATCAGCTAACTTGCATTTCCGTCCACCTTTTAGAACTCAACTGAGTTCTTTTTTCTTTATTTTTTCAATCAAGCCGAACTCTAATAAGCTGAAAGGAGATGAACCGTAGATGATGTTACCAAAATAACTTGATCTTTTAGGATTGTCGGTAGGATTGTAACATAGTATTAGAGCAAAATATCCTGAATTTATATCTTGATCAGCTCACATCAAAATCTAATTTCCTTACTTACTAAATCACATATTGAATTGGATTAGATCAAAATCATCAATGTTTGTGACTTTTAGTTTAACATAATATCAGAACAAAAAGTCCTAAATTTAAATCTCTCGTATCAGAATCTAATTTCCTTCCTTAGTAAATCACACGTTAGGTTGGAATAAATCAAAATTGTCAGGTCTACATGCGAGAGGGAGGATTAAAAATTTAAATATAAAATTTTTTAACAGGAAAAGATACATGTTACTGCATCAATAAAACATTTTTGTGCAGATTTTTTTTTTCTAATTTGCTTGTTTATTCCTAACTGCGTCTAAAACTCTCTATTTGTTTAATTTTCGCTTGTTTTCTGCAGTTACCAATGAATCTAAAGAAGCTGAAACATCTACTGAGGTGTTGAATGAAAGATCTGAATCTGATAAGCTTGTCGATGGCTTGGACTTTGGTGAGCTCTGCAATGACTTCGAGTGTATCAGTAGCCCTTACGTGGAGGCAACAGCAAGGCAGCTCGCAAGAGATATATTGGAGCTTCGAGAAGGGAATCGTGCGTTAGGATCCTATGCTGTATCTGTCAAGTACAAGGTGACTAGATTTGTTCTTCACTGTGTTCTTTGCTGTCTACATTCAACAGAGGTTCTGACCGGATGTTCCTATTTGATTATTGGGGTTTCATGTTCTGTTTAAACATTTAGAACTTTTTTAAAGAAATTTTATCGTTACCATTGGACCTGTGTTGAACTGATTATGAACTGATTTGGATGGCCTAAAACTGATATTCTATGTTGCAAAATTGTCAAGTCTTCGAAAAGCTTTCATTTCGCACAAGTTTGTCATCCAGATCAGATTCTGCCAACCTGATATTCATTTTACATTCAGCTAATCCAGAGACGTCCATTCAATAATTCTACGATCTATCTGATTTTGAAGCACAGCCTACTGATCTAATGTCTGGTATACATACATTAAAGTCCTTACATTGGAGTAGAATTATGTTTCAACATTTTGAAGGGAACTAACATAAGTGCCTAAAACTGATATTCTATATTGCAAAGTCGTCAAGCCTTCTAAAAGCTTTCATCTTTCGGTATAAGTTTGATATTCTATAAGTTTGTCAGACCCTGAAAATTTGATATTCATTTTATGTTCAATTAGTCCAGAGATTTCTATTCGATTCTACGATCTCTCTGACTTTGAAGCACATCCTACTCTTTTAATATGTCTAGACTTCATACATTGTAGTATTTATATGAGCTCTTGAATGCAGGATCCTGCCAGGAGTTTTGTTGGACGAGAAAAGTACAAAAGGCGTCTGTGGGCAACTAGTGCACTGGAAAACCCCTCAGTGGTAAGAGATGACATTGGCTCTTTGAATGTTCAGTTGGTTTAAATTGTTATTTAGCTATATTTCCTGCTGCTTCTGAATACTTTGCAAAAGACTGCTCATGCTGCCAAATTATATCCTAAAGGCATATATTGGTAATAAATGAAACAAAATGTGCCATGAGAAGAATTTCATTAATTCAGCTACCATGACTCAAATAGGGAGATTGATAGGTAGATTAAGGATGTCGTAGAGGTGATTACTTTTAAGTAGATTCCTCTTTCTCATCACCAAATCACCAATACTAAATCAACTGGAGTGAATTGCATCTCAGACTTGTGACATATTTATGATGCTTTTTTTTCCTCTTTTCCATCTAATGTCCCATGCATATTCATCGATGTTATGATTCATATCTCAAATTACTTACAGGTCATGCCTATTTTCAGTTAACTCCGTTGGATATTTAGAATAAGTTTTTAAAGTTTCTAAAGGGTATTGCATTTGTCAGACAGTCCAGGAAATGGTTATGTTGTCAACCAGTGTACTGAGTATAAAATGGACACTAAGAGGGAAGCCAAAAAATCCTGCATTTTCCGTAGGGGGAGACTTGGTACTCAAAGTGAACTCCCAGTTCACACTAAACCAGATAAGCGGACAAGTCCTTGAGCACGAGGAATCATGGGATTTGTCGCAATCGTCTTTAATTGCTCAGAGCTATTACTGGATTTCCAGGAGACTTTTCTCAGCTATTGAGGCAGGCAAAGACACAGTTGACGCTGTTAAGAGCACAACAACCCGTTTCTCTACGCGGAAGGAGAACTTGGAGATATATCCAGATCCATCTGGTGATCCTACCAAGGTACAACTCTGGTGCCACTGCCTAATGTTTCTGCATTATGTTTGGTTCAAGCTATTGCAGAGAACTTGAGAGAAATAGTTTGTAACATGCAAACATTAAGCAGCCTTATCTTACTGGAATTAGATCAATTGGTTTTATGATATGGTGTTATGTTGGTAATTCTTTTCTCCTCTTCTTTGTTATTTTTTTCCTACAAACGTATATTAAAATACCTTATAAAATAGAAGTAAAATTGAAACAAGTGCATGCATATTTAGGAAGCAACACAATAATGTTCCATACTTGAGGAAATAACTCAAAGATTTGTATAAAAGAGTCCTATAGTGCCAAAAAATTAAAATAAGACACTTCAATCCTAGTGATGTAGTTTCGTCGAATCATGTCTCCATTCTTGATGAATGGCATCCTAAATTTTTAGTCCTAGTCTAGAATAACTCATGAGTCTGTTTCTTAGAAGTGCGCACTTGCACTACAAAAGTGAGATCAGCATCGAGTCATTGCTTGAATTAGATAGCATTGCACTATAAAAGTGAGATCAGCATCGAGTGATTGCTTGAATTAGGTAGCATGTTTGATTCGGCCTTTAATCTTAGTTTATGTCCTTGATGCTTACTGAGCTAGTTATGTATTTGTCATTGAATTACGAACTTATGATCATCATAATGCTCCAACATAACTAGTTCCTTTGATTGTAATCAGTAGAAAGACATTGGTTTTATTTCTAGATTCTCACATTCAAATCTTTCTTTTTCTTGTTGCAGTTCTTCCAACGAGATGACGACTTGCAAAGAGACGCTTATCAGATTGCTCTCTTTTTGGCTGTAATATATTTAGTTGTACAGTTTCTGAGGACAACCCTTTAATTAAATCTTGAAACCAGAATCCATACTGCACTTTTCAGCTTCATACTGTATATGACATGTGTACCAACCTTTTTCTGTATCATATCTTCAAACTTATTTCTGTCTCAAAGAAATAGCTGCTCTACAAAAATATTTAGGAGTTTCCAGAACCAGACAAGTAAATGTTTCTCCATGGATAAGCCTAAACTATTGAGTGCTCTCCCTCAAAAATAAAATTTTTGTCATCTTTGTTTCAATGGACTGAGGTGACTCTTGAAATTCAAATTTGGCATTGTAGCATGGGGTAGTGCAGTTGTTTCCTTAAACTCATAAAGCTTAGATGATACCTATCTGACATTCTAACCGCAACTAGTTTACCAGTCTGCTAAAGCAATGCATTGAGCATATGAGATTGTGCCAATGACACATGATTGTATGATTCTAGGTGATAATGATGAGACAATATCTCTATACTAAGATCTGATGTGACTGATTGATTTTTTTTCTTTTTTGGTGAGAAGGCATGCATTAGGAAGAATAGTGGGTCTGAGTGTAAAACAAATATTCCAATTTCACCACAGAAAATAGCTCCCCAACCAAGGATATTTGCTCCCAAAGTAAGGTGGGGAATGTGGACCAAGCATGCCCAACAGTATATAACAAAATGGTGGACAGAGCACCATTAATCTATTTTAGGTAGTTAACCTTTGGTTAAAGTTTCTTTGATAGCAAACACATGCCCACCATGTATTAAGGGAAGACTAGTTCCCTCTGAAAACCTGAGAAATGTCCTTAAATTTATACGAAACAATTCCCCCAAAACTCTCAGTTATACAAAATATTACATATCTATAAGATTCTTGGCCATAGAGAATTCGAACTTATAGATACACAAGAAAATATATGCTTTAGATTACATACAAAGAGCCAGTATCAATGATGCACTCAAGGTGATCAGATATACAATCTAACTTCATGTTAAACGTTGATTGCACTTGCTTAAAAAATATAGTGCAAGTATATCAAATACACATTTTGCACATTCTGGTATCACAAGTACAGTTCATGCTTTAATGCTATGATTGCTACGTGTACAGCAAACCCATTTTTATGTTGCTGGCTGTCCTACCCTAAGTAGACCCATACATAGATTGGAAGTAAGGTGTCCTTGTTCTTTCTTCCTAGAGGAGAAATTTGTTAATGAAGGTACAAATCAGTATGCATGCAAGGGCCAGGAAATCCACCAAAAAATGATACTTTATAGAAACAAAAAGGGATTACTAACACTTTCTATGCACATGATGAAGGTACGAAGTAGCATAAATTTTATGTTACATTTACAAAGATCAGCAAAATTTAACATATGGAAATTGATTAGAGCATTGTGAACTCTTGCATTCTCCTCTCCAAATTTTAAGCATGTTCATAATTTTGGTTCACACTGTTACCTTTGGAAATCTGAATTGCATAAACATGAAATGTGATGTTATCTGATTGCAACGTATCTGGCTCTCTACCAGTTAAGTTCGTCATGCAATTCTAGCGAAAGTTGCATTTTGTACTTGTTGTATGTTAGCTTCTAATTGGTGGCCTTTCCTTCCTTTATACATAAAAAATGAAAATAAACTCAAAACATATAAGTATTGACTCTTATCAAACTTTGTCATATTAACCTTATTATACCCCTCTAATGGAATAGGCTAATTAGTAATGAATGCTAAAGTTCAAACAAAAAATGTAATAAGAGAATGATAATCTCATTTGCAAGTATTGACAACGAAAAGTCACAAGTAATTAATACAATGGTTATATATATACACACACAAAAGGAGGCCCCGCTATGAATTAGAACAACAAAAGGGTAAAACAATGTTGATTTATTTTCATTTAACTAGTTTATATCTAGTTCATCCAATAAGACATTTAAGCTTTACATCTCTTAAAGTATCAAACCTTTTCAACAACTGTCAGATATCTCTGTTTTCTTTTGATTTACCCAATTATAATTTTACTCTTTATTATCATTTTAAAAATAAGAATATGAAAAACTGTATGGTACAGACGTAATTAGATATGGATATATATATATATATATATATATTATTTTCTTTTAAATGACAAAATGATGGTACAAATGTAATTAGATAAATAAAAGATAAAAGTGAACAGAAAAAAAATGATGATAGAATAAAGTGAAAATTTTTTAATAATTCGAGAGATGTAAATGACTAATTCCTTAATTTAGAGGGTAAAATAAAAAATGTCATAGTTAAAGCGAGTTAACCCTATAATAATGCCAGAAGTCTAATACTCAAGAGATCTGCCACTTTTTCACTCATGTTCACATGATTTAAACTAATCAACCGCATAACATTACATGCAAGTTCGAGTTAGAGAAAAACCCTCTTATTTGAAAGACAATATAAAAATTAATGCTCCATTTCCAAAGTGTTTATCAATCAGAAAAAAAGTAATAATTCGTTTAACATTTAACAACCAAGGATAAGTAAACACAAATGAAGAAACCAAGCTCCCGCAGAAATTATACGCCATTGTGCTGCAAGAAAGAGATGATTGATAGTTAACCAAATAGCAATTTAACAACTTTCCCAGGGCTATTGCAAGGAGTAGCTGGTGAAATTTTTTTTGAGGTGCCATCTGAATTGTATGACAAACTAAGAACAGAAATCTAAGCAAGCATCATCCATCTTTTTTATCAAAGGATACAAAAAACACTCATCCAAGATCCAAGAGGAGGATCTTCGATACATACAAGGAAGATTTTGTTGAAACATTCTAAAGATTTGGCTACTTGTTTCAAGATTGTCTTCAATGTCACTTTCTCATGAGTAACTCAGCTATCTGCACATAAAGATAATAAGTTACTAGACATTGGTTGATGCACTTTTTATATTTTGTACAAAGGAGATGATCACATACCAGCCGTCGGTGGGTTTATCATTCGGAGAATGATACCAAAATAAAAAAGTGACTGAACTGAGTCATGCTACAACCATTTGTTGCCAAGGATATCATTATTTGTAAAAAAACGGGACCAAACCTTCATAAGTTCATTTCCCTGCGTACCGATCTACGAGCACCTTTGCTTTCTCGGGTGCGAAGAACCGTGCCTATAGAGAAAAAAAAACACAATAACAAGTCTAGTAGGATATAAAAATGCCTTGAATCATATAGCTGCTGATAGGATCATGAACTCTGCATATAATGAAACAAGATGTGTATTCAGTTGCAACCATTTTTTAGGCATTATTAGGATCCTCATAAGTTGCAACAAGAGGAGAATGTCATAGAAATGAAGAAAATAATGTGTAAAACTGCTTGACACGTGCTTGACATGGAAGGTGCTTGACACATTTATTAAACCCTTCATGAAAAGACCAAGAACCTTACTGTAAGTGATTTTCAATGCATATTAAAGGAGGAACAAACAAGAAATAAGGAAACAAAACAACCAATGTTAACAGCCTTAAGTTTTTGTACTTTGATATCTCTGGTGCTTTTGATAATAGAATAAATTAGCTGAACAGATTAAAAACACATACTGACAGCAGGCCCTAACCTGCATGAAAAGCCCAAGATTCTATCTCCTTTGCCATTTGGGCATATCAAAGCATTGCATTTTTTGCAACTTTTAGCCTAGTATATTCAAGTGTAAGCACAAAAAACGACGTATAACTCACAAACAAAAACATGTTATTTCTTTTTACAGAAAAAATGTGTTATATTTGCATGTATTTGCCAGAATGCAAACTATCGCTGGCACTAAGGTGATATGAAGCCCAGATCAAAAAATATTATTTCCTAGGAAAAGGAAGAATCAACAGAAATTCTCTGCAGAAGTGATGAAGTTTCTTTATCTTGTCATTTGTAGCCTTATTTAGCAAATCACAGATCTCATTTCTTCTAGGGAACCACAAATTTTGAGAATTCACAACATGGAAATAGTAGTTTCTACTGTTTAAAAATACCTTTGAGCTTTTCTCTTGAATTTCGATTATATCCTGCCTTTGGTTTATTACATAATACATTACAAACAAATGTTAACTCTAGGAGCGACAAATTGACATCATGGGCTGACTTACTGCTGATTGTCAAATTAACCTTATAAGTGATAAATAGCAATAATAAAATTTTCTATTCATGATACTGTTAAGCACCTTTATTTTAAGATAATATTGATAGAGAGCATCTGAGGATAGCAGTATATACCTGTATAAACATTCTCTCAGCATCTCCAACACTACCATTTTCTTTCAATATTATTCCCTACAAAAGTAACGAAGGATATGATGTTATAAGTAACTCAAGACACATTACTATAAGAGTAAGTACCACTATTACTAGAAGAATATATTGTGAAATAACCATTCCAGAAATATCTAGAAAATCTTCAAGTAGGTAAAAGGACTAGTTGGTATTTACTTTTTATTTTCGAGAGAACTGACACCCAAAATCCAGCCACAAAACTTCCATCAATGCATGAAATGTTATGGCTGGTGTGTCATTTAAAGTCGTAACATAAATCAATTACATTAGAAACCCCAGTACTAATTAACAAGCCAGTATCTGCAACATTCCCTAACAGTCCCCAGCGTCACCAGAAAAAGCCATAACAGTTTTCTACTAGCTCGTTAGGCAAATGAGTGCTAGTTCGTTAACTCTGCTACTTAAAATTCAATATCACATGAACATGGTATTCAGGTTAATTAAGTGGGAATAGAAGTACATAAGCCCTTATCCAATATCGAGCACATGGTTTCTAAAATAGTCCCGAGGGTCTCTAATACTTTGCTTACAATGACCAAAAAAAGGTACTTCAAATTACAGAAACATGCATACAAGTTCTTTGAGCTCTAGCATGTCTGTATCACCAAACGAAAAGCATACATATAGCTACAGAATGATTGCTGCTTATTTATCTCACATGTAAATGGGTCTTGGCATAGAAAATCTCAAGTGAACATGAGATTTTTAGGAGTTACTACTGACCACAAAGCAGTTAAGTGGAGCCTTCTCAGCAGAAAGAATTGACTACTATAACATACACAGCTGAACAAGCACATGGATTAATCCTCATTATATGACTCAAAGGCAAAAGAACATGCTATATGCTAACTAGCGACATCTGATCTTGCCCACTTTAGATTCATTCTCAAACCTTTAGGATGGTTCCATGCCCTCTCACAGGTACGTGGAACAAACATGAGAAATTTTCAGCATTAAAAGGAAAGAAAGAAACTCAAGTTCCAATTTACTTAACTTCTGGAGAAAGGAAAAGTTTTGTAAACCATTCAAAATTATTATAGACTATCGTTCGTACCACGGAGACACATTTCAGCAGCAGATAATCAATTCACTGATGTATTTGTTCCAATGAAACAATGCCAAGGATTCGATGACACCCTTAACTCAGATGTGCTTAGTGAAAACTCACCTTTGCCAAATAGCCTCGGAAATCATTGGGATACTTGGATATTAACTGGTCATAAACAGCTACAGCATCGCTCACATGGCCCCAGTCAGAATAAGCTTTCCCCAGTAGCAAGTCAACCTGCAAATTGACATCATCCTAACTTATATAGGAAAGAAAGGAAGTAATTGAATAAGTAACTGCATGAGTAAGATCCATTTATTCATAACAAGAAGAGTTTTTATATATTACTTTCATATTTTATAGTTATCAGATGCCAAATGGTGGGCATCACCTCTAAATAATTATTTTGGTTATATTTTTTTTGAGAGGGTAGTGGTTACATTCTTATGATCTGTAACTATATCTTGAGGGTTCTATATGATTCATGCACTAGAGTTTTGAACTTCATTCACCCTTCATGTTAAGGGTTTGGCCGATTAAGCAATCTCTGCCCGATAACCCCAGCACAATGTATTGGATGGGATAAGACCAGGGTGACAATTTGTTTCAGTTCCACTCATATTCAAAGAAGGATCACTGACACAAAGAGCAAACAAAAAAAAAAAATGAAATCAGAATTTTTTTTTGTGAAGCTGTGAAGTCTTCTCAATCAAAGTAGATGAAATCTATGAGAAGGTGTTGTGATTATTTTGAAACTCAAATTATACAAAAAACAATGTAAACTTAGAAATGCAAACTAGGTGATTAAAGAGTGAAGACCCAAGCCATTGAGCAAAGCTCACTCAATGAAAAAAAAAACTTACTTGAATTGGATCAATCTGTTGAATTTTCTTATCAAAGTTAGCATTTTCACTCTGATCAATATCCACTTTATTCACTTGGTCTCGGTATGTCAAAAGAACCTGAACTGCCTGCATAAACTTCACCATATTAGGTGAACAATGTCATGCAAACAAACATACACTGATACACTACATAAATAGTATAGACTACAACAGTAAAAACAAGAAGCTGTCAATCCCAATTATTGTGGTCAGCTAGGTGAATCTTATTCTTCCAGAAATATACAATAAGAGTAAATTATCTAAAGAAACGATATAATATAAAAAAAAAATATGTTATTGCTTATCTGTATATCAGGAAGAAATAAAGAAACTAGCATGATAACAATTTCCTCAAAGCACAAGGAAAATATGCCCAATACAAGTTGGCAATGGAGTTATTCTTAATTTTCTATAATTAATTGACTAAATGTTCAAATAGTGCATGCTTGTTAGTCATATGCTGATGGCTTTGTTACTGCAATTGACGGCTTTTTTAGATATGAAAAACATTAATCTACATATACAAACTGACAAACAGTTCTTTAATATGCAAGTTGCTAAAATGAAATGGTCAGGTTTCCGAATGAAGGCATACTGAAATATCTGGTTATCCAAAAAGAAAAATATCACAGTTGATGCACAAGAAAAATCTCTACCTGGAACATTTATGGTAGTAAAATATGACAAGATAGTTAAGCGAACAACAGATCAAAGACAGACCTCACTGGGTTTCTTAGCAGCAAGCAATGAGTTTGTAAGACCTCGGAGACCATCAAAATCAATACTATCAGAAGCCTGAGAACAACAACAGAAAACAAAAGGAAATAAATATCAGACAAGGAGAGGGCAAAAGAATAAAGCACACAACTTTGCATTCTTCATAAGTACAAAAGTTTCTTTGAGAGATGAAAAAAGTTAATAATCTAGCTTTCTTTATTTTGCTTAACCATATATTAAACAAAACTAAGTCCTATTTTTATTAGTGCTAATCATATAGCAACCCTGGTACTTGAGAAGAAGTTTTCAGCTCATACTTACTGCTAAAGCTTTTCTGTAAGCTGATGAACTTCCATCATAATCCTTGAGCCCATACTTCACATCTCCTTGTAAACGATATACATCTGCACTATTGGGCCTTTCCTGAACATGCAACCAAACTGTTGTCAGATCAACAAGCTCATCAGTATAAGTGGAGAACTGGCAGAATCAAGATGGTAAGAACGGAATAGTATGAGGTATACCTTTATGATCTTCTCAAGGAAAGATGATGCCTCATCATAGTTTCCCAACTCTTCTAAGGTCACCACAGTCCCCTGTAAAAATCCAATCACAAAAGAAGATGGGACAGTGATTATAATAGAGGACCAACTCAAAAACATTGTCATAAAAGATGTAGAATAGCATTTGCTACCTAGGCAAAAAAACTATCAAAAGCCAGAAGTATTGACAAAGTACATAGGATCAAAGAGAACTTGAAATGAACATGTCGTACAAAACATGATTTCATATAGCTTGCCAAGGAGAAGTCAACTCAAATATACCTTTAGTTATTACAAGGAATATGGAATATTGTTCACAACTTCACATAACCAAGTAAACCTTCTTGGTCAAGATGTATCACAGTATCAGATGTCTACATACTCATAAAGGCAGGTTCATCAAATGTCCCTTCACACCATGAGTCAATTTTTTTTCGAGAGAAACTTTGGATCAAATATTAATAAACCAGATCAGTTTCTATCTTCATAAGTAAGGAAGTTCTTGTATCTAGAATTAGTTTGCAACTATTACCAGAACAGAATATTAATACCACTTTATAGGGGTACAAGGAACATTCATGAATAAGAATATTTATGTATTTAATGTTGTTGTAGGATAAATCATTTGGTCAGGTATTATAGGAAATTACAACTTTTAAGTCTTTTACAGTTGAGAAAAGATTCCCTACAAGATGTTATTAGCAACAACACTCACGATATATTCTTCAGTTGTTTCACTCTAAACTAAGATTAACATCATTAAGAATGGTTATGAGTAGGTATTGTTACATAAGCATGACACAGATATATATAAACTACGATGAAGTTTATATTAATGTATGTAAACATCATTGTGAGCCAATGTTTATTAATCATCATGACATCAAATTCTAGCTTGCATTTAAAGCTTCATCATTCATCACAATATACAAAATTGATGAACTTCAATTACATGCATTGTGATCTTTTTCTGTGACGTACGTTATAATCTAATAGCATAAAGATTACTTTACGTGGACGATAGATATATCATGAGGGAAAATGACTACTCACTTCAAGTGCAGCAGGATCATCTGGTGATTTGCTTAGAGTTGCCTTGTAGTCAGCAAGGGATACCTAGTATGAGATAACAATGACAAATGATCTTGAAAGTTCATTAATTTTGGTTTGAACAATAAAAGAAATAAAAGTAAATGCAGTTGGATAACAAGAACTGTTTGTAGGATCAAAAGAGCCAAAATAACATGATGAATATCAATTTTGTAGATATGTGAAGATTAAAGGACAATCACAAGATAAAATAATTTTTTGGGGGTGTATGCAATTAAATTCAGCTGTATCACACAAGTAATTGAACCTACAATGGTTCATCTTACTATAACATTATCAGGCGCAGTCTTGCCACTTCTGTTTCAACAGTTTTGAGTTGATAATTTGAACACTTGCTGATGATATATACCTACTTTCTTTCAACTGCTGAAATATTGGAGGACAACTGTGATATGGAATAAGATAGTTAAAATAGGAGATTGGTAACTGGTCTTACTCCTAAGATACGTCATGTCTAACCAGGTAAAATATTCTCACCCGTGAAAACAGTGAACTGTTAAATTTGATGTGCTATCAACAATCCTAAAAGCTTAAGCCGATAGGAAGAGCAACATCTTTATATTTCTATTCTTAACACTCCCCCTCACGTGTGGACCGCTAGCAACTTTGGTCTAGCCCAAAGCCCAACACGTGGACAACTAAGGGAGGAAATTAATTTTTAATACGAGCGACATTGAGGTTTGAACTCAGGACCTCTGGCTCTGATACCATGTTAAATTAGATGTGCTACCAACAATCCTAAAAGCTTAAGCCTATTGGAAGAGCAACATCTTTATATTTATATTCTTAACAAAGATGTTGCTCTTCCTATCGGCTTAAGCTTTTAGGATTGTTGGTAGCACATCGAATTTAACATGAACAATTATTAAACCTCTCCATGATTCTAAATGAAGTTCATGACCTAGGAGAAAACCAACAACCCACTGAAATGCACAGTTCCAAACACTCCATTTATTAAAAAAAATGAGAACAAACCTAATTGCTACTAAAACTTAAATAGTTGAGGGCTCAAATCTAGATATTTTTTATTTTCATGAATGGTCGAATGACCTAGCCATGTCATGGTGATGGAGATCTCCTAAGTTAAACTACTCCTAACCCTTACTACGTTATCCACTTAAACCTATTAAATTATTTGCTGGCAAACTAAACCAAATCAGAATTTTATTTATTCAAGCATAAATTATCATACAACCATAGGGGGTTTTTATATAGAGTTCTAAACATCCCATGTAATCATAAGATGGAAACCTAAATAAAAGATCTAAACTGAAGGGCTCATACTAAAGGTCTATAACTAAAGACTGAGAATATTGGCAAAAGGTCCATAAGCACTAAGAAAATCTCGACTCCGACGAGTTGCAAGGTGATACAAGTGTCGAAGGACAACATCAAGATGTCGGAAGTTAGCATTACTAATCCAAGCAGGAATAATAGGGGGTAATTGATCCAACAGATGAACATACGCCGATGTGAGGCTCATGTAAGAACTTTGAATATTCGGAATCACCTGATAAGCATAAGAATTCTCATTAGAAGCATCAAACTGTTTTTCTCTACAAACATCAATGTTAGGAGTTGTGCTCTTCATTCCTTATCATGTGAAGAAAGAACCAGAAAATGAGAAATAGTAAGATAAGTGGAAAGATGTGTGTCAATATTAGAGGATTCGATCATAGGATGAATATTCTTGCGGACATCTGATGACTCGTCAATAGGAGCATCGGTATTTGAAACTATAGGCTCGACAAGAGGAACATACACAAGATCAGACTTTATTATCAGAAGGGCTGGACAATCAAGATTGAAGGATGGAATCTCGATCTCTACTAAACAAGTTGATGTAGATCTATCACAAGACTCATCATCCTACAATTGACCATCAAAATCAGGTAAAGATGTGTCAATTGAAAAAGGAGGCTCAGGAGTAACATAATGATGAGGTGTATCATATGGAAGCCTTTGCCAAGGATGCCGTGGAAAATTATATAGTGGATGAAAAAGTAAAGAGCTTTATGGAGAGTCATCCAAATGCAAGCAGCCATGTGAACAGCTTTGCAGAGGCGATCCAGGTGAATAATAAGGTGTGTGGTAAGATGCATAACCATAAGGAGGTGGATAGGCATAAAAGGCGGAACATAACTCATGGTCCATAAATATTGTAACCTGATGAGGGTGGCATCTCGTAAAGTCCATAAGGATAATTCGAGAAAGAAGTTTGACGTTGCTCAATGGTGTCGAGCTTACTACATAAGGCATCATACTTACGACCAAGATCCTCAAAGGCTTGCCATTTGGAAGGATGACATACCTTGGAGTGGTGTGTATTCTCAAAAAAACTTGGTGTAATATGTACAACTAGAACCATAAATACCGAGACTCTTGCTCGACATAGCAAAAAAGTTTCAATTTTTCTCTCTTCTTTTTTTCAGACGAAAAAGAACTTATTATTTTTTTCAATCTCTCTCCCTTTTAACTCTTTTTCCAAAATTTTTTTCTCTTTTTTTTTAAAGCAAAAAACTATTTTTTTTCTATTTTCTCTCTTTTTGTATTTTATTTTTTTCTACTGTTCTAACTCAACAGTAAAAGTAAGAAAAATAGTCTTCTCCCTCACAAAGCTGAAAAGTAGAGGTTGTGGCAAAAATTGGGCATCTCGAGGCCAGTCAAGGAGGTGTTGCTAGGGAGGGTGCGAGGCGGAAGAATTAGCGGTAAAGATGATGGCAACTATAGCCAGTGATCTTTGTTTGTTGCAGCAGAAGCAGCGGGTGGGGTGGTGCTGCTGTTGTCGTGAGCAGTGGACCACATGCTTGTAGCGACATTGGCGGTGTATTGATGTTGCAGCCGGCTGAGGAAATTTGATGGCGGCAGCGGTTTGGTGGCCTGTATAGGGACTGTGAGGAACTGCGGGAAGTCGGTGTTGGGTTCAGCAACACAGGGAAGTCGTTGTGCAGCGGTGAGGGCAGACATGTAAATCATTGCCAAGAATAGAGACGGAAGACTCATGGTAGGCAGCGTGTTGCAGCACAAGTTCGATTGTTGAAGCAGAGGAGTCCGATGATGGCAGCGGGCAGCAACAAGCGATGACGAGAGTAACAAGTAGCAGGGATAAGTGGTAGCAGCAATGGCCACAGCAGGTGGCAGAGGCCGTAGCAGGCAGAAACAATGGCTACAATAGGCAGCATCAGCAGTTGCAACATTTTGCACGTTGGTAGGCGGGACAGCCACAGAGGTATTGTAGCATGGCACTATAAAAAAATTACTATAGTGACGATGGCAACGAGCCACGATGGCTGCTCTTTTGTGCATAGATGAGGGCCATTGATAGTTAAGGTTTGTGGATCACAATTGTTTGATGAGGATCAAAGGGTCGATTTGCTCTGGTACCAAATAATGGATATCTACTAAGTTAAACTACTCATAACCCTAACCAAGTTATCCACTTAAACCTAATTAAGTTGTTTGCTTATGAATTAAATCAAATCAGAATTTTATTCATTCAAGCAAAAGTTTTGATGCAACCATATAGGAGTTATATAGAGTTCTAAACACCCATGTAATCATAACATGGAAACTTAAATAAAAGGAAGACTAACTAAAAGAAGCTATTCTTGTTCTACATCACATAGTCTCAAATTATACCATGAAGCAAAGACTGTCAAGAAAAATGATCCCGTGAAAGATCATAAGGAACTTCTGCAATTGAGAATCTCATAAGATTGGATTGAGGATCGTAAAGATCCTACATATATATAAAAATCCTTATAAATCTCATGATGCCCAAGTACAACAATGTTGTTTCATCGTCGGGAGGATGGACGTGAATATCTC
The DNA here is from genome assembly GCA_001647135.1 of Pontederia paniculata. NCBI lineage: Eukaryota > Viridiplantae > Streptophyta > Magnoliopsida > Commelinales > Pontederiaceae > Pontederia > Pontederia paniculata. The sequence continues at coordinate 24,412 of LTAE01001768.1, read as the reverse complement.
ATATCATGTGTCTAACCCCCCCTTATGACACCATTGATGAGCACCATGTGGGAAGAACTCACAGGCATCCGATCACATCTTCCGGAGGCACATTGGTTGATCGTAGGAAACTTTAACGTCACCTTAGACATCGATGACCGCCCCATCACACGATGCAGGAGGGATTCTGGAGCAACAGACTTTAGATATTTCATTGACGAGCATTCATTGGTGGACTTTTTGATCACGAACTGCTGATTCACGTGGAGTACAACGTCACCAACCGCCCGCTCGAGGCTAGACAGATTCCTTGGGTTGCTTGAACTAGTCAAGGACCACCAGATGGCCGACGTACAAGCCAAGGAGAGGCCTTTTTTGGACCATACCCCCTTATGTGGCGATCTAATGAGGAGCATATCTTTGGATCATATTTCAAGTTTGAGCGCTCTTGGCTAGGATGGTTTTAGACAATTGGTAGTAAAGCAAAGTCCCGATGAAAGAGTTGACAACCAGGTCTTTGGCGACACGCTTGGCCATGCTTCGAGATTTCCTCAGGAGAGACAAGAGATAGATACGTGTGGATGGTGAGCAACACTGCTCTAATGCACTCGCAGCAGTATCTCGACTCAACCACCTAGAGGGCTCCTATGACATCTCATAAGAGGAGATGATGGAGCGGAGACGTCACCAGGAGGTCACTTAGTTGGAGGATAAAACTGTGGAGATCCAGTAGAGGCAATGCTCCCGCCAAACATGGTTACAAGAGAGCGATGCCAACACGAGATTCTTCCACCTATATGCCAGTTGTCGTAGATGCTCTAACCGTATCGACTATATTAAGGTGCAAGGACGGCTAATCTCAGGCCACCGACAAATTGGGATTGCCATTGCATCACACTACTAGGAGGCAACATGGAGACGACTAGCGAGTGCCTGGCGATGGTCTGGCTGGAGCTTGCCCCAGCTTTCTGATTCACAGATTTCTTCCTCGACACAAGTCTTCATGGAGGACAAGGTGTCCCAGGCGATGCGGGACCTCAATGGCTTCCCCATTTTCTTTTATAGAGAGTGCTGGCCAACGTTGAGGGAGGACGTGATGGCAGTCATCAGCGAATTTAGGGGAGGGAACCGAGGGCTTTGAGCGGCTCAAGGTTCTAACTATTTATGTTACCGAAGTGGTTACCTTCGGAGAAGATTGATGATTATCGACTGATCGGCTTATCCAATGTCATCTATCTTATTGTGGCTACGACTATGGGAATCGGCTACGGGAGGTTTTGGATGCCATAGTTCACAAGGTGCAGTCAACTTTTATTGGCGGGCATTCCATTATTGTCAGCTACTCTATTGTTGCTGAGATTATTGCGTCATGGAGGGGATCTAAACATTGTGCTTTCTTGTGGAAGGTCGATATCTCCAATGTATGACTTTGCATCACCACTGCCTCATTCTCAGTTTTGGTCAATGGGCAGCCAACGGGGGATGAGTTCAGCCCCAAAGAGGGGTCAGACAAGGATGCCCATTCGCCCTATGCTTTTCGTTTTGGCAGTTGACACTCTAGCCTGATGCACTTTCTTTGCGTGTCATGCTAGCATCATCCATGGCTTTGCCTCAGGCCAAGACGACGACAGCCTGGTGCCCCAACTATAGTATGCTGATGACACACTCTTTTTCATTGAGGGGACAGTCATATAGGCACGACGAGTCGCCATTTTGGTGGAGCTTTTTGGCTAGGTTTCTAGACTCCAGATAAACCATGTCAAATCCTCCATTCCTATCAGCATGACCGACACGGAGGTGGGGCCTTGTGCTAAGGAACTCCGTTCTCCAATTGGATCCATCCTACTTACTTATTTGGGACTACCACTCTCGGACCGCCACATAGGTTCTCGGGGTTGGACACCAGTCATAGAGAACATAGAGCACAAGTTGCGGGGTTGGAGTTCCAGATTGTTATCTCGTGGAGGCCGCCTTGTGTTGTTGAGGACAATATTGTCATCCCTCTCCATTTATTACATGTCAGTACTTCGGATGGCAATACAGGTGGCTCGACGCATTGACTATTCGCAGCAGGTTCTTCTGGCAGGTTGCGGGACAGACAAACAAGGTGTCCACCTGGTAGCTTGGTTGGACATTTGCCGCCGGTTAGGTATCCGGGACCTCATCCAGACTAATTGCGCCCTCTTGGCACGATGGGTTGGACGGATTATGGGTGCATGCAGAGACTTATGGTGCATGGTTTTCTTCGCATGTTACGGGAGGGATTTATCATGTACATCCCGCCCAAACCTAGTTCGCGGAGCATCGTCTTTCTGGCGTGGGGTTTCTATGGTCATCCCATGGTCAGACCCTTGTTTGTCGCTGCTCTCGGCTCAGGGGAAGATATTTCCTTTTAGGAGCATGAGTGGACATCCGGATGCACTTTAGTTGAGGCTTTTCCCAAGCTTGCAGCACTGGAAACGGACCCATCGACATCAGCTTCTGACTACTGGACGACATCGGGTAGTATAGAGTCCAGTTCTTGGACCCCCTCCTCCGTGGAGTTCTATCTAACCAGCGTTTCACAGAGCTCCTTGCCTTGCTTAAGCGGTTATCATTTTATCGTCCGGATGAGACCAGAGCTAATGGATGGTCATGGCGAGCTGGACACTAATCAGCGTGAGGAGTTTACTTGCACCTGGTATCCAGAGCCACGGTCTTAGACGATTTCACATCTGACTGCGGACGCATTTGGAGGTTGCACCTACCCTTTAAAGTCAAGATCTTTATTTGGCTCTTGAGGTGTGGCAGGATCCTTACTAGAGCATACAAGGCTAGATGGGCGCCCAGCTCGGATACCTCTTGTGCTTTATGTGGGATGGCAGTAGAGGACATTGCTCACCTCTTTTTTGAGTACCAAATTGCTGCTGAGGTATGATGGTAGGTTCAGTGCACAGGGGTGGATCACTCTGTGGAGGATGCATTTTGGAGATCATGAGAGGTTTTGTCAAACGATATGACCATGATTGGAGACACTCCAGCACAGTGGCTTGGGCAGTCACTTGGGCCATTTGGTTCCAAAGTAACCCACACCATTTTTGTGGGGTAGAGATGCTATGTAGAGAATATTGTACATCATGTCTTTTTTTTTTGGTAAGGGGGGGGGGGGGGGGGGGGTGGGGGGGGGAGGAGTGGGGGCGGTTAGTTCTGTTTTTTTTGTGGAACTCTGCCGCTCTAACTTTTGCCACATGCACACTTGTAAATTTCATGTTCCAGTTTTAATACATAGCGTATGACTACCACAATCGTGTAGTCATCCTTTTTTCTCATAAAAAAAATTGTGGAAAAAAAAGATAAGTATTGTCAAGAACAGGAAAAAGAGTTGCAATTGTTGAACTCCTCAATTTAGATATGGGTTGTCAAGCTGGTACACTGTGGAGCTACTATCTTCATGATAGGATTTCACATTTCTGCCCAGACACGTCTAGGATGGACGAATGGACTTGGCTCTCTGGTCATTTCTTGTGCCACATTGGGTGTACATGTGGTTGCTCCGATAGAGTTCAGCTCCAAGCATATTCAGATTAGATTGTCGACACATTTGGAGATCTCATATACTGCTCAAAGTCAAGTGTATACAAGGCGAGATAGGCACCTAGCGCGCGGACACTTCTTGGGATTTTTGCTGGTCAGCAACGGAGATCGCCCAACTCCTTTTTAGTGCCCCACAATTGTTGAGATATGGTGGTGGATGCAGTGCATTGGCGTCAATTCTACAATGGTAATGTCTTTTGGAGCTCCCTTCACTCCTTGACCATGATGGGTAGTTTAGAGTGGAGAAAGTCATGGCTAATTTTCTTAGCGGACACCTAGGCCATTTGGTTATGGAAGAACCGCAGCGTTTTTGGAGGAGAGAGGTGTTATGTAGAGAACATTGTACATTAAATCTCCTTGCACTCAAAGTGCAGGAAAGGTAGCATCTTTTTGTCGGGAAACCATACCCACCCATTTTTTTGTGTTTCTTTAGTTTTTGTGTCCATATACACACTTTAAATATCATAGCTTTATGCTTACAATATATGATGGATGATTACCCAACTTTGTAGTCATCCTTTCCCTCTTGAAAAAAAAAGACGAATCTTTCTTTTCATATCCATGACAAATGTTACCAAAATTTGACCAGATCCAAACTAGCAAGATGCAACTCAGGTCCCATAACAACCAAGATTGAAACTCAAAATTATACAAATGATCTCAAAGAAATTTGATAGTTTGAATTTTGATTTCCATCATATAGAAGCAATCAACATTTTACTTATTTGGTTGGCTAAAAGTTTAGGACCAAGTTGATGCTATGCCAGATATTCAAATGCTGACGACACTTATCATTTACTTGGATAATAAGTCCTCAATGGGTTTCAAGCAAGTAACTTTTCCAAATTGTCTGTCCATTCAGAATATTTGTTACTAGAGATTTGCTGATGATTGATAACTTATTTAATGACAATATTGCTAGTTGGCAACCAAAAAGTTTTCATGTATTAACATGACATACCTCAAGGTTTGCCCTCTCTTCTTTTGTAAGTTCTTTCCCACCTGTCGCCACATCCTTACTAGGTGCAACACTGTTCCCAGAAATGAAAACCAAAAAAGGAAATGATTCAGGAGAAAAGTTCTTGTGAAATATAATTTGTTGGATGGAAACTCAGATTTTGTTACCTGCTATAGGGAAGAAAATCTCCAAGAGCAAAAACCAGACCAAATACCACAACTGCTACTCCAACACCAACCTATTTTGAGTCAAAACTTACATCAACTTTTTATAACTCTTTCTAAATTACAACATTATTACATCTCAACTCCCGAAAAACAAAAATGTTCTAACCTTGGTACCAAGTCCAATCGCCTTCTGTTCAGATTCTACGGGGTTGTCATAATCTATAGGCTGATAAAGCTTGTTCTCCTCTGTTTTTTTCTGCTCAAGTGCAGACCTAGTTATATCATTCAAAAGCCCATGACAAAGTAGATCAAATAAAAGTGTTGAGATCTTAGAAAGAACATGCATGTAAACCTGTAAGCTTGGAAGGATCAGAGCTTTAGGGAATATGAAATAAATGATCATCAGACTTCAATTGCTAAGTTTATTAAATGTTTCAAATCTCGAAATCAGGATTTATACTGAGACGTATTCTGCACAAGAATTTAGCACAGGTTCGTCCAAGACTTTCCCTGAGGAACATTTTAACCATTTTGAATGCAGAAGGCTTTACTGTTACTAATTGTCATTTGGAGTGATCAACTTAATATAAGGCTATTTTTTGTGAACTCCACAAGAGCAGTACAATTTAGAGCATCATGACACCACTTGAGGGCAATCAACCATGGGAATCATAGTAGAGCTATCATTAATCCCTGTCTGTATAAAGATTCAAAGGCTCAGTTATCAGTTCGTTTGTTCATTTGGGATGCACAATATGTTGTTGTTCCCCAAGTGTCATATGCGTCAATGAACTGGGAGGTAATATCTGTTTTTTGATAACAAGAAATCAGAAAAAAAACATAACGTGGCTAGAAAGATAACTTATAATCAAAGAGTGAAATTTTCCCAGATACGTGATGGTGACTAGAAAACAGTAAATCCATCTTAGGGCCTTAGGAAGAAAAATGATAACTAAGAATGTTATCATTCTTTTACCTTTTGACAGCTTCCAGCTTCTCCAGAAATTGTTGATCTAGAACTGTGTTGCCTGAACTCTGACTACCACTTGATACCTGAGGTGCCCCTACAAGTAAAGCTATCATATAAAAAGCAGTTCTAAGCATTTAAAAGTTTAACTAAATGGAGTAATCTTGAAATTGTAAGTGTGATCTTCAATGTACAGGAACGCTAAGAAAAATGGGATTGCCATTTCTTTCTGCCAGAATTTCCATTAGAAAATATGATAATATGAGGCTTACAAATTAAATAATTTGACATCGTAAAACAAAGAAAATCATATGATGATGGAGAACAAAGAAAAAGAACAACGAGTGAACTTGAACTGATATAATCGAAACAACTTAGAATTGTATTGGTTCAGGACTGGAGATAGTCGACTTAAACATAAAATTTTTTGAACCGTGTATAAAAGTCACTATTGTATACTTCTTCGTAGCATAAGAAACTAATTTAAGGGAGTAATGATTCTGACCTTGACCAGTGTACCTAAACTTTGAATATCTGAGTCCAAATATTCTCAGCCAAAATCATAATGCTATTCTCATGTTCTCATTCATTATTATGCATCAGGCACTCTATGGATTTAAATGAACTTGTGTGAGAACAAATTTTGTTTGTTCCCTAAGAAGTTTAACAGTAAAGTGCTACTTATACATATTACTCCTAGTAGTTGTTATCTTCTACATAAAGACTTGCTAATTGAGTATGAATTATAAGCAAATATAACACTTACTTTGTATTCCAGCATTAGGATCTCCAGACAAATATTTACTGCATGGAATAACAACATTCGAATTATTTTAAACCTTAAAAATGTGAATGCATATGTATCTAAGAAGACGAATAAAAAAAAAATCAAATTTTATATGTAACCATTCAGATTTACAGTGAGAAAGATAAAGGTACTTTATAATTTCCTTGTGAGGATTTAGCTGAAATACTAAAGCTTTAAGACATTTGTAAATTAAGCAATCTGGGCAAAAAGATGATTCATGTACTCAATGTTCCCAAGTTCCATGAAGTTTCTTAAATTATGGATTGACATATTCATCTAAAAACTTAAGTTTGATTATAAAATAGTCTCTTTTTTATGCTAGTTCTTAAAATTCTTCTCATGTGCGCTAGTTGAAATATTCACTTTCGAAGTCCAACATGTATCAACTCTTTCTTTAGAAAGAAGGTTAACTGCTAAATATAGAGACTAGAGAGAATCAAGTTTATGAACTAATTAATCTAAAAGGTTAAGTTTATCGATGATAGGGGCCCTTAATATCTGAGAAACAAGTCGAATCATGTAAGATGCTCCTACAAGTTACTTTTATCGGAAACTATATCTAGACCAAACTTGAGACAGTTTCAGATATCCAAGTGTACTGTATTAGGAGCCTCCAGTAAATTGCAGCCAATAAAACCTTATATACATCATATAAGCTTTAGTTCTTCCTTCATGTAAGAAACTTGACAGAAAATAGACCCTTCTACATACTCATACACATCATATAAGCTTTAGTTCTTCCTTCATGCAAGAAACTTGACAGAAAATAGACCCTTCTACATAAATCATCAAAAATATCACAGCATACCTTGGTTCTGAAGTAGTACGTCTGTTCTCCTTTGGATTCTTCTCATTTTTGTTCTACAAAAATAGGAAAAAAAATACTTCTAATGAAAAAGGAAATGATAACTATCCTATGACATAATATCATATTGCACAGCTTCAGTTAAGCATCAGGAGTCGAGGTGATCTCATATTACAGAACTTCAGGCTTTGTTTGCTTCTAATGAGACAAAAGATTCAATTACAAAAGAAACTCTCAAAACATTTTATATGCCAAATGATTCACTTAATTGAAGCCACATAGAATGTAAGAAATACCGTAAATGGTGAAAAAGAAGGTGTAGATCGATGCTTTGGTCTAGATCCAAAAGCTGATGTTCTTTTTAGATCAAGAATGGATTCACAGAGATACACAATTAAGGAATAAGAATCTATACATTTCTTATCCTCATCATATATTACAAACTATTGTATAAGGTATTGTGAAACTCAGCCACACATAAGCGAGCTTGAGCAAGAGTAGTAGTAATATGGGCGGCAAAACTATTGCACTCCTTTTGCCCCTCAAACTAAAACTGTTAGCCACACAAGTGCAACCAACTAAACTCATCCTCCACCTGTAACCAGGTTGGATTATGTCAGATATGATAAACATCAACCCCTCCCCACATCAAATCAGACATCAAACAGAACAATTATAACAACAAAATGCATAAGAAAACTATGTATAACGTGTTCACTATGAACAGCAGACGGTAGAGATAACCAACTTTTTCCTTCTTTGCGGGTTGACTCCCGAAACCACGTCCCTCCGATGCGAAACAACGTACATTGCGAGACCGAGCTTTATGTACGTTCCTAACATTGTGTTGTGCGCCTCCCTCCGTACCGTCTCTTTCCTCCTCCAGTCTCACCGGGACGGTGAACAAGAGCTCCCAGTTTCTGGACTCTCTCCAGCCGCCGAGCCCCAAACAGACGCAAGAATCCAACCCACTGACGCCGCCACGGACAGCGGCATTGGCCGGAAGAACGTGCCTTCGCCTGAGAGGCCTGAGGCCATTGAGAGGTACAGGATTCGTTTTGGAGCTGGGAAAAGCTGTGGGCAGCCACCAGAGGCCGGAGAACTGCGAAAGGACCGCAGTCGCCATGCCCAAAGGTTGTTCCTCTGTGATGCTCTTCTTCCCCTCCTACCCGGCCAAAAGGTCGTTCCTTTCTGGTCCTCTCCTCCTCCAACTTCTTCAATCTTGCTCAAAGATTCCTCCTTTACTGGTCTCCTGCTCCTCCTATTGATCAAAGATTGCTCTTTGTTCGGTCTTCTCCTCCTCCCTTGTTCGTCTTCTAAGGAGCTTGTGGCGAGGAACAAGAGACCTCGAAGCCCCGGAGGAGATAAAATTCAAAGATTGCCCACGACTTGTCTCTTTGCAGCCTCTCGTTTCTTTTATTTGTTTTTTTTTTACCTTTTTCACATTTTTTTCGGTGATGTTTTTTTTTTTCTCGCTAATCACTTCCATGTTCTTTTATTTCTTTTACCTTTCTTAAATTCAAATAATTACTTTTTGGACCAAAAAAGAATTAAATAATTTCTAAACTTAATTTAAAACAAAAATAGTCATTCGGTCATTTATCACTTAATTTCTTTCCAATTTTCACATTAACCCCCTCCCAACGAAATCTATAATTATTTGGATATTTTATTTTATTAATTCGCTAATGATATTTCAAGTTTCAACCGTTTAAAGGTTTGACATTTTGAAAAGTTTATAAATTAATTTATATTTTCCCCTTTTATCTAATTAAAAACCTTAATAGTTTTAAAAATGGATTTTTCTAAAAGATAAATGAATGTTATAATATTTTTCAAGTATTAGATGGATGGAAATTTCATCTAAAAAACTAAAAACTAAAAGAAAGTTAAAGAAAGATATATTATGAATAGTTTTACAGTTAGAGTTTGTTTTCTTTAAAAAAAATATGCATGAGGTACACAATTGAGAATTGTTTCTTTTTTTGTTGATTTTTGTTTTTTTTTCAAATTTGACTTGATTTGAGCAAATTTCACCAACTTCATTTTGTAATATCGCAATTCTGTCTTCTGTAATTCTGTAATATTTTATTATTTCCTTAAACATTCCCTAACTATCATATATAACTAAAGTTTTTTAATCAGACCAAGTAGTTTAATCGTTCAATTCTGTTTGGTTCTCTAATATTTTCGAACTTCTAATTTATGAAATTACATTTTTGAACTCGCGGATAATCTGTGAGCTCGTCGATTACACAGAGCGATAGTCAACAAACTCGCGGACAAAGGACCCAGGAACGTTCTAAGTCTTATTTTCGTGGAAGAAAAAAAACTCGTAGCATATTTATGAATATTGAGCAAAAGACGAAAATGCCATTTGGTAAAAAAAAAGGAAATTTAATGGAAAATTAGTGGGAAACCAATGTTAACTTTGCAATTACATCTGTCCCATTTTAAGGATATAACTAAAAATTCGTAATAATTCATGAGAGGTTAAAGAAAACAAGTATTGTTTTTTTTAAAGTGGTTTTCTTGTTGAATGACTTATGCCACGGCTAAAGTTGTATCACAAGTAGACACAATGAAATGTTAGAAATAGATCTTTTACCCACATGCATACACCCACCCGGAACCCCCACCACCACCCTAGACCCACGCCTCCCTCAATATTTATCTTCTCTTCGATCTACTATCACACCAAATTTTTAGCTATTATCACATAAAAAAATTAGCTATCAATCGAAAGATTCTAGTGATCAACACCAAGAATGAGCTCAGTGGCAAAATCTACATCTCAAATTGCCAACCATTAAGGTCTTTGAGACATGAGAAGACTAAAGGAAGTTTTTTGAGCTACGATTTGGTACCTCATTGACTCACTGAGAATTCTTTCTTGAGTTACTATGTATAAATTAGGATGTTGTTTTCTTTTACACTCTTTGAACTATAGTAAATTTGTGTATCTAATCCTACAATTTTTGAATTTTCTTTTGCATCCTTCATTATTTTAATGTTTTGGAACTTCGCTTGCGACATCAATAGCCATTCTATGTAGTAGTTGGCAAAGAGCACCATCAATGTAATACCCGTTCACACATAGATCCAATAGAGGCTTGTTCAATTCGAACACAACAGTCTGTGTTGTGTCCACGATTTTATTTAAAGCAAAATTAAATAATAATAATAATAATAATAATAATAATAATAATAATAATAATAATAATAATAATAATAATAATANAACACAACAGTCTGTGTTGTGTCCACGATTTTATTTAAAGCAAAATTAAATAATAATAATAATAATAATAATAATAATAATAATAATAATAATAATAATAATAATAATAATAATAATATTTTATTTCTGATTCAAATTTAAATAAGAGAACTTTAATTTGGTTTAGACTTGGAGAAATTTTAGAAAACCCTATAAATGGATCCTTAGAATGGAGGAAGCCCTCCTTAATCCTTTGTTCTCTCTATCTCTCTCTCAAGTCCTAGTCTGTCATAGATTTTTTCCTCCCTCTTTCTCTTCTTCTCTCCCCAAGTGTAGAGGTAAGAACTTGACCCTCTCTCTCTCTCTCTCTCTCTCCCTAAACTTTACACCAAAATCTCGTTAGGAGAATAATGAAGGAGATCGAGGATACGGAGATCAAGGGAACAAAAGGACGAAGAACTAAGTAGAAAATCCAACCAAAATATGTATGTACATAGGAGGATCCCTCTAGATATGTCTCTCATGATAGATAATTGCATACTAGGCTTTTGTCCTAAATAGAAATAGTTTATTATCCTAACAAAGGTGTTTAGTCTCTTAGACATTAATGTTATTCTGCCACAATTTGATGATAGTTTCTGTACCAAAATATGAAATTTTAGTCACCAAAAAATCCACAAAATCATGGTCTGGGTGGCCGGACATAGATCGCGACCTCCTCTAACACGGACCACGTCAGTAACGCCACGTCGTTGTCGAACACTGTTCAGGGATATCAGACATGGGCCGCGCACCTTGACGCAAAGGGCATGTCTCGAAGTAATTTAACTAATTAGTTGGATACTAGTCATGTCCTTCTCGAACATGGATCACATCCACAGACAAAGAAGAAGGAAAAACCTAAAATTATATCGGTCATGCAACACGAACTCGGGTGAAACTGAACACGGTCCATTGTGCTAACATGCTAAAACATGCCGAAATAATTTTAATTAAAGAATTGAACACAGGCTAGGACATGATCCGTGTCGGAGTCAGACGCGACTTTCAAATGTGTTCCATGTCAAATAGGTTTTACAAGTAGTATTCTTGCACAAACGAAACATGGTCTGTATCGCACTCCTAGCATGCCCAGCGTGGATGACGGCCCGACGAAGGAACTCGACATTCAACATATCACGGACATGAACCATGTTCCTATTGGATGTTGCCTTTGTCCGTGGTTTGTATGCATATTTTATTATTATTTTATTGTAAATTTCAGATGATGAATGATGGTAGATCTTTCATGAATGTTAAGGACTAATATGTGGAAAAATAATTGTCAACCATATTCACTAAATAAATAATGAAGTTGTCATGCATTGCATTGTTAAAGTATGGGAGCGACAATGTTATCAATGTAGGGGACTGTTAGAACAATTGCTATCAAATTTCTATTGTCTAGCCTTCTTCCGGCCTTGCAACGAAAAGGATTCTCGAGCATCCTTCCCCTTGTGGGCTCTTGTCGTGATTTGTGCACCACCATTGACCTTATTGGCGAACCTCCAAAGACTCATGAGCTCTTCAAAGTCACCCCAAAGCAACCATCAAAGTCATCTTAAAATTACTATTGGAATAAGACAGATAAAAGGATAATCCACTTGGACTAAATATTGCATTGATCATAGCATTGAAAGCATTAGAATAATTCGAGTATTAAAAGTAAGCGAGGTAAAATTGTGTGTGTCAAAAATGAAGGTGGTACTAGGTTTTCTGGTCCTGAGAGCACCTAGATAGAAAAATAGGATATCAACAAATCTTAAAAATAAACCTAAACACACAATTCCAACCGCAAGTATACGGTTATCCTTGTAGTATTTTAGGGTCGAGTCCACAGGAAAATCAGAAATTCATAATTCAATAACTCTATTCTACCACGAACAAAAATCAAGGAGAAATATTTTTTGTGTAGAAAATTAGATGAACTAGAACTAAAATTTGAAAAGAAAAGTAAACTAATATTTTTGGTATTTTGGATCTTTAAATAGACAAAAAGAGAACCAATATAGAGCAAGATCGAATCACTCTAGGGACATGGAAATCATTTCGAATCCTACTTGCTAATGAGCATGTGAAGCTCAAATAATGTCGACTTGAGACATTAAAGAATCAAACCTAAAAACTCTCGTAGCCAAGACTTGAACTTAAATCCCTAGAAGTTTATCACATTACCCTCTCGAATGCCATGGACAATCTCTCTCCAATCTGCCTTAGATATCTGTAGAAGCCTCTCGGATCCCCCACAAATACCTTACACAAGGGGTCAAGCCTCTCGGATCCCAATCCCTTTTAAATAATTTGTAAAGATAAGAACTAATTATTATTCTACTCTATGAGGAGAATCAAGCCTCTCGGATTCCAACCTCCCATCATAGACAAAATAACAACTAGCTCAACATTCGAATCCAAATGTGCAAAATATCAATAGTGAGAACTACCAACCAGATGTTCCTAATTAGAATAGATCAAGCCTATCGGATCCCGACCTTTCATCGAGGACAAAACAATAAATAGCTCATACCACTCGATCACGATATGTTCAAAATATCAATAGTAAAACTACAAACTAAATGTTCCCAAATAGGTTGAGCCTCTCAGATCCCAACCTCCAAGGGCTTAATAGTTTGCAATTCATAATATAAAAATCAACATGTATGTAAGCACATAACAAAAGAGAAGATTGGAAAGTCGAATTGAAACTCAAATGCATTAGAAGATAAGCTCATATAACAAGTAGGTAATCTCAAGTCATCCTATGTCCAGACCTAATCATTTAGCCTCTAGCAGCCATTAAACACATCACACACATAACAAAATAAGAGTTCATCATTGGAGATTAATACAACTCGAAATCACCCATCATACAACCAATGATACTTCCTAAATATCAACACGAAAACCCTTCTTCTTCAGCTCTGGTTCTTCTCTTCCTTTAGCAAATTGTGGCTCCGCTCGATGCCTCCTCCCGGATGCAGAACGGATACCTCCTTCTTCTCCCCTTTTGCCTTTTATCCTCCTCCTCTTCACCAATCATTGGATGCCACTTGTCATTTGCACAATCCATGCCAATATTCCCTGAAACCGCCAAGGAACCTTCCTGGTCTGGACCACAGCAGTAGATAAAGGAATCTGCAAATTCTGATTTGCATTTTATCTTTTAGTGAACTTTGGCAGGTTGCGGCAATAGATACCCCCATGTCTAGTCTTCAGCGCAGGTATCCCCATGTACAATTTCCAGTACACATGTTGTTAATCCTTGTGTAAACGTCTGTTGGAAAAAATCAGGAATAAATTATTCAAATCACTACTAGAAATAGTCATAGGGGTGAGAAGTATGTATTAAAGCTAAGGGAATTTCAAATTATGCAAAAGACATAAAATGGTGCGACAATATATGTAAATGATGCATAGTTTCGTGAGAAAGTATAGTCTTTGCAAAGGAAAGTAGAGAATAAATTCTCTGTCATCACAATTCCCCCAAACTTAAGCTTTTGCTTATCCTCAAGCAAAGAACTAGAAAGATTTTAAGGTCAGATAACTAGCAATTCAAATTGGCCTCACTATTAACCTATATAGCTGACACAGCCCCCCCCCCCCCTCGGTTAGTCAGATCCCTCACATCATTCATGCGTTTTCTTAGCCAATTAGCCCCCCTCATAGACCACTGAGACTCAAGTCTAGTGCACAATTAAATATGCAAACAGGATAATCCCTTCCCAGAGCCCACTCTCTAGACTCACAATCCTTGATAAGAAGTAGAAATGATGTTGGTTAAATTACAAGCAAAAATGGGTTACTAACCCTTCTTCCTTCATTTTTTTCTTCGAATGGGGGTTACTAACCCTCTTTCTCTTTTTTTTCTTCTTTTCCCTTTTTTTCGAATGGGGTTACTAACCCTCTTTATGGAATAATTTGTACATACATTGCTTGAAAATAAATCAACTATGAACGCGAGGATCGTAAAAGACTAGAAAGTAGCATGAACAGGGTATCATTACAATTGCTTTGAGTTTTGATTCTACTGGGGGCAGTCAAGTGTCTTAGTTCCATCTAGTTAGGAATGATTTGGGGTTCTATCAATTTGGGGTAGGAGTGTAGAGCTATCAAAGTTTATAAGGCTTTCAAAATTCTAAGCTGAGTAAGCATGGATGTGTATGTGCTGAAATCATGGTGTAATTGGAGGAACAAGTGTACGAAAAATGTTGTCAAGCTGCAAAAGGGTTGATTTCAAAATTTTTATACATATTTAAGCCAAAAGGTAGGCATGGTATCTCAAATGAACTGAGGTTTTGAGATGAGTAACCATACCATTGTCTCCCCCAAACTTAAATCCAACACTGTCCTCATTGTTGATCTAAGTGAGGGAGAGGAATTCTTCAGGTGTGTGCAGTTGAGGAGCTGGGGCCAGTTGTTGTGACTCCCAGCTTGTCAGCAATTGATTGGAGGAGATCCCTGGGGAGTTTGTTCTCTTTCCTCAATTTGATCTTGTGTCCTAGGATGTTGGAGAGTAGTGCATTATGTTTCGCCATCTGATAGGCATACTCGTTAGGTGTAGCTGTAGTGGTGGTACGGGCTGTTGGAGTTCCAACTATATCCTTTATATTGGAGGTAGGAGGAGCAGTAGTGGTATTTGGGATGGGGGTAGTGTTGAGGTTAGCTTGGGTGGAGGTAGCTGTGTGTTTAGTTGGAGTGGGGAGAGCTTTGTCTCAGGAAGTCTTCTTCTTCTTGGTAGGGGTGGTGTCAGCCTTAGCTGGAGGGGTCTTGATCGTCTCAGATGGAGTGGGGGTAGCATGAATGGTCTTCGTTCGCTTGCTGGTTTTGAGGGGAACGGGGCTTGGTGAACGTTTCTTACCCTTGCCTTTTGATAGTTGTTTCAATCCGGAAGCAACTGCGACTGAGGCTGGTGAGATGGGGTCAACTACTTGTGTTTCCTTCAACAACCAGTTACATTTCTTGGTCACTGTTGAGCGGCCAGGGTTAGGCAACTTGATGTCGTGATATGGATCTCTGGGGTTGAGTAGGTAGTATACACCTTGGCGGCAAGTGACTATCTTCATGTGAAGCAGGCTTTTCATATCAAGTTTCCCCATAGTGGAAATGTCTTTCAAGGCGTTGATGTCGATGCCGCAAGCTTTCGCAATAGGTGTTACCAGTCCACCTATGACCATTGTGCCCTTGTCCTGGTGAGCCATCTTGTAGGAGTTCACGAGAAAGATGCTCACCAAATCGATCGTCTTCTGTTGCAGAAATACCTAGATGATGAATAGTTTCGTTTCCCTAACACTAGACTCAGTGTTGGTGCGACCGAGAAGAGTATTTGCCAGGACCCTATGGAAGTATCTGATGATCGGATTTTGGATATAGGCAGATGTGGCGCGCTTGATTTGCAGCTCATTCTGACCGATTATCCACTTCCAGACGACCTTAGGATCGTATGTAGATGGGTGTGGGGTAGTCGTTGAAGGTAAACCCATTGCTTTTTCAATTTGATCAAACGTCCAATTGAAATCCTTATTGAACAAACGAAATTGTACCTATCATACATCTTCATCAATGTCTAAGCTGCTGAAGAATTCATTTGATATGGCTTGGCATGTATCACACCCTTGAAGGAAAACGTCCGGCACGTTCATCCCATTGGTGAATTTCTTGAAATCTTCATAGAATCCCAATTTCTTCATGGCGTCCAGGTCTAGGAACTTGGTAGGGTGGAAGGCTCGATTGTTCAAAATACGGTGACGATGTTCTTGTGTCGAGTCCTTGAAGATAAGTTGGGCCGGGCGATGGAGAATCTTGCTGGGAGTTGGGGTAGGGGCTTCTGTTGGTAGTGTAATTTCAGTTGGAAGAGGATGTGCGCGAGGTAATGCTGGAATGGAGGTTGGGGAATCGGGTAGTGGTTCGATGGTGGCCGGTGACTGGGGGGGTGTTTTGTAGACATCGGGTTGGTGGTCGAGGCCGACGAGGGAAATGTTAGGAGTTTATGAGGTGGATCGACTGTCATTGTTGTAGGTGGTGGCGGTGCGGATGGCATGATTTTCCATATACTAATCTAAATGGGGGTGGCTCCTAAGGAAGTTTTGAATGATGTCTTGTATTCCCAGAGAGCCACATTCAGTTTAGAACTCCAGTTCTTTCGTGAAGTAGCGACTGCTTTCTCTAGAATAGACTTAATCTGTCGGTTTCTAACTTCCACCTGCCCATAGTTCTGAGGATGGTAGGGGGTAGCTATCCTATGGGTAATCCCGTACTTCCTTAATAGAGTTTCAAAACTTCTTTCAATGAAGTGTTTTCCTCCATCACTAATAATTACCCTAGGCATTCAAAATATTAGGAAGATGGTCCTTCTGAAGAAGTTCTGTACAGTTTGAGAATCACACCTTATTATGGGGACGGCCTCGACCCATTTGATCATGTAATCCATAGCCAACAATATGTACCTGTAGTTGCCAGAATTTGGAAATNCTCATTCTGACCGATTATCCACTTCCAGACGACCTTAGGATCGTATGTAGATGGGTGTGGGGTAGTCGTTGAAGGTAAACCCATTGCTTTTTCAATTTGATCAAACGTCCAATTGAAATCCTTATTGAACAAACGAAATTGTACCTATCATACATCTTCATCAATGTCTAAGCTGCTGAAGAATTCATTTGATATGGCTTGGCATGTATCACACCCTTGAAGGAAAACGTCCGGCACGTTCATCCCATTGGTGAATTTCTTGAAATCTTCATAGAATCCCAATTTCTTCATGGCGTCCAGGTCTAGGAACTTGGTAGGGTGGAAGGCTCGATTGTTCAAAATACGGTGACGATGTTCTTGTGTCGAGTCCTTGAAGATAAGTTGGGCCGGGCGATGGAGAATCTTGCTGGGAGTTGGGGTAGGGGCTTCTGTTGGTAGTGTAATTTCAGTTGGAAGAGGATGTGCGCGAGGTAATGCTGGAATGGAGGTTGGGGAATCGGGTAGTGGTTCGATGGTGGCCGGTGACTGGGGGGGTGTTTTGTAGACATCGGGTTGGTGGTCGAGGCCGACGAGGGAAATGTTAGGAGTTTATGAGGTGGATCGACTGTCATTGTTGTAGGTGGTGGCGGTGCGGATGGCATGATTTTCCATATACTAATCTAAATGGGGGTGGCTCCTAAGGAAGTTTTGAATGATGTCTTGTATTCCCAGAGAGCCACATTCAGTTTAGAACTCCAGTTCTTTCGTGAAGTAGCGACTGCTTTCTCTAGAATAGACTTAATCTGTCGGTTTCTAACTTCCACCTGCCCATAGTTCTGAGGATGGTAGGGGGTAGCTATCCTATGGGTAATCCCGTACTTCCTTAATAGAGTTTCAAAACTTCTTTCAATGAAGTGTTTTCCTCCATCACTAATAATTACCCTAGGCATTCAAAATATTAGGAAGATGGTCCTTCTGAAGAAGTTCTGTACAGTTTGAGAATCACACCTTATTATGGGGACGGCCTCGACCCATTTGATCATGTAATCCATAGCCAACAATATGTACCTGTAGTTGCCAGAATTTGGAAATACCCCATATGTCAAATGGCTCGACTGATAGGACCCAAGTTTGTGGTAGCTCTTGTCGCTTAGATATAGATCCCACCCTTTGGCATCTATCGCATGACAAAACATATTGATGAACATCTTTGAAGAGCGTGGGCCAATAAAAACTAGCTTGTAGTATTTTTGTAGCTATTGTCTAGGTACCCCGTGTCCTCCATGAGTAGCTGTATGACATTCAGTAATAATCTGAATTGTTTCGTCATTTGGGATACACCTTCGCATGATTCCATTTGGACATTCCTTAAACAATAGAGGTTCATCCCAGAAGTAGTGCCTTGCTTCTGGCAAGAATTTTGCTCGTTGGTATTTATTCAGACCTTGAGGCAGAATACCCCCCACTAGGTAGTTAGCAATATCTGCATACCATGGATTCTCTTTGATTGAGACAGCTAGTAGATGTTCGTTTGGAAAAGTCTTTTTAATATCTGACAAATCAGTCCAAGCTGGGGGTAGATGTTGTAGCCTTGATAGATGGTCCGCAACTTGATTTTCAGTACCAATTCTATCTTTTATCTCAATGTCAAATTCCTGTAGCAGTAATATCCATCTGATTAACCTGGGTTTGGCCTCTTTTTTTGTGAATAAATGTCTGATTGCCGAATGGTCCGTGTGTACAATTACTTTGGAACCAATTAGATATCGTCTAGATTTTTCCATTGCATAAACTACAGTTAGTAATTCCTTTTCAATTGTTGTGTAATTCTGCTGAGTTTGATCCAGGGTTCTGCTAGCATAACTTATCACATGATGCATATTATCTTTCTTCTGTCCCAACACAACACCCACCACATTGTCGCTCGCATCACACATGATTTCGAAAGGAATGGACTAATCTGGAGGTTGCATAATTGGGGTTGAAGTCAAGGAAACCTTGATTTTGTTAAAGGCTTTAAGACAAAGATCATCAAATCTAAATTCCCTATCTTTTTGCAGTAATTTTGTGAGTGATCTAGCTATCTTTAAAAAATCCTTGATGAATCTTCTGTAAAACCCAACATGTCCCAAGAAACTTATTATTCCCTTTACATTTGTGGTTGGGGGTAGCTGAGAGATGACATCAATTTTGGCTGAGTCTACCTCAATTCCCTTATCATAGATGACATGGCCCAGCACTACACCTTGTTGCACCATGAAGTGGCATTTTTCCCAATTAAAAACATTGACCTCTTGGCATATGCACAACACTCATTCCAAATTTGTTAGACAACAGGAATAGGAGGATCCATAGACTGAAAAATCGTCCATGAACACCTCCATAATAGTTTCTATAAAATCAGAAAAAATGGATGTCATGCATCTTTGAAAAGTAGTTGGGGCATTACAAAACCCAAAAGGCATTCTTCTATAAGCAAAGGTACCATAGAGGTATGTAAAAGTAGTTTTTTCTTGGTCGGCTGGATGAATTGAAATTTGAAGAAAACCAAAAAATCCATCAAGGTAACAAAAGTATTTGTGCTTAGCTAGCCTCTCGAGCATTTGCTCACTGAAAGGAAGTGGAAAGTGGTCTTTCTTAGTCACTCTATTCCGTTTTCTAAAATCCACACACATCCTTTATCCATTAATCACTCGAGTCGAAATGCTTTCACCTTTTTCATTCTGTAATACTGTCAAACCTCCCTTTTTTGGTACAACCTGAATGGGGCTAACCCAAGGGCTGTCTGAAATGGGGTAAATCATACCCAAGTCCAAGAGTTTTAGAATCTCTATTTTCACTACATCTTGTAGATTTGGGTTCAACCTTCTTTGGCACTCTCTAGAGGGCTTGGTATGATCTTCCACACTGATCCTATGCATGCATAAACATGGATCAACCCTCTAATGTCACTCATTGTGTACCCAATCGCTTTTCTGTATTTTCTAAGGGCACCTAAGAGCTGGTCTGTTTGAACATGATCTAGGGATGAGTTTACAATTACTGGATATGTGGAGTTTTGGCCAAGGAATCATACCTGAGGGTAGAGGGAAGTGGTTTAATCTCTACCTGTGGTGCAGACTTAGAATCATCCGTTGAGAGAACTGTCATTTCTGAAACGAGGCAAGCTATTTCAGAAATGGTTTCTTCAGAGTTGTCAGATCCTGATTGTAACTGTGTACCCCCATATGATTGTCCTTCAGCAAGGTCCTTGTCCATTTCTTCCAACTCAGCAAGTATTCCTCTATTTAAACTCCCCATTTCGATAATAGCAAAAACTTCCTCTATGGCTTCATCCAGCACCTCTTCTGCTTCATTGATAGTTTCCTGTCTGGATGGAGCCTTCATTGCTTGGGCCAGATTGAACCCTATTTTATCATCTCCCAATTGGAATGATAATTTGTCATGGCGTACATCAATCATGGCTCCTACTGTTACTAAAAAAGGCCTGCCTAAAATCAATGGAGTATTAATGTCCTCCTCCATATCTAAGACTACAAAGTCAGCTGGTATGTAGAACTTCCCTATTCGCACTCGTATATCCTCAAGTATGCCCAAAGGGTATTTAACTGACCTATCAGCTAGCTGCAGGGTCATATTAGTGGGTTTAAGGTCGCCTGCATTTAGTTCCTGGCACAAAGATAGGGGTATCAGACTAACACTTGCCCCCAGATCACACAAAGCCTTGCTGACATGTAAGTTTCTGATGCGTAAAATCTAGCAGTGCAAGAGAAGACAACAAGTATACTGATCGCACACAAGTAATATAGAAGATGAGAAGGGATATCATTCTCACGAGGATTGTTGTTTTATCTTAATTAATTCTAAGGTGAATTGGGAGAATCGGTTTAATAAATATTGTTTAAATTTTCAGAACAGAAATTAAAGAGAACAATAAGAAGAAAAATAGATGTGACAATTGACTAGGTAAATTCAAGATATGGAGAAGGCAGGGGTTTGTTCACCACTAAAGTGATTGGATTTAATTAAACATGAACTATTCCTAATGATGGACTAAGTATGCTAAAGGTGTGATCCCCTCAACATGTGCAATCACCTATCTTAATCTCAGAATTACTAAGGATGTTCAAACGAATCCACCTCGTATAAATCCTCAAATAGGATGCAATATTGTGTTGCAAACCTAAACTATTGATTGCTTAAACAAGACCCATCAATAGGCCACAAAATCTGAATCTTAAACAAGTACTCAAATTAAGATATGCAATGGTAAGACTTATATTTCTGGATCAATTCTTCATACAAATCAGATCTTAAAACTCTTCTACACTACACAGTTAATAAAAGATATTTAAAACCATCTCAGAAGAAGAACAACATTCAGAACACATTACATATTCAAAAGGAACAATTTATAAAGTCATCCAATCAATATTAGGGTTCACAAACTCCAAACGAACTACTCACTAATAAATCATTCATAACTAAATAACATATGAAGTTCATCTCAGA